>KE154682.1:150283-164965 GCA_000411075.1 Sisymbrium irio | reverse complement strand
GCCGTTCTCCTCTCTAACCGCTCCTCCGACCGCCGCCGCTCAAAGTATCAACTAATCCACACTGTCCGTACACACAAAGGAGCTGACGATAACGCCTTTAACTGCGTTTACCAACGCGAAGACAACGACGACAACAACAAAATCGGTGTCTCACTCTCCAAAAACCTAATGGCTATCGCCGGAGAAGCCCTCAAAACGAACATTACCACGCTTGGACCGCTAGTTCTACCAATGTCCGAACAGCTTCTCTTTTTCGCGACACTCGTGGCTCGAAAAGTGTTTAAAGTCAAGAAAATAAAACCTTATATTCCTGATTTCAAGCTAGCTTTCGAGCATTTCTGTATCCACGCGGGAGGCAGAGCAGTGCTAGATGAGATTGAGAAGAGCTTGGATCTTTCTGAGTGGCATATGGAGCCTTCGAGGATGACATTGAACCGGTTTGGGAACACTTCGAGTAGCTCGCTTTGGTATGAGCTTGCGTATAGTGAAGCTAAAGGGAGGATTAAGAGAGGAGATAGGACTTGGCAGATCGCTTTCGGGTCCGGTTTTAAGTGTAATAGTGCGGTTTGGAGAGCTTTGAGAAGTATCCATCCGTCCAAGGAGAAGAAGACTAATCCATGGATCGATGAGATTCATGAGTTTCCGGTTCAGGTTCCTAGGGTATCTCTTGTGTCATCTTCGTCCGAATCTCGATAGTTGGATCTTTTCCCACCTTTCTCTTTTAATGTTGTAATGTGAGTCACATCGCATGTATATCTCAATTTCTATCTATCAATCTGTTCATTTAGATTTGAAGTTGAGGTCATTCGATTTTTAAATAAATTTGTTATCATATTTGAATGCGCAGGTTTGATAATGTGATTATAAAGAATGTTTGCCAAGAAAAAATAATAATTATAAACTAATAATACACACTGCAGTTATCTCACAAAGAAAGCGACCGTTAACTGTTCGTATGCTCTTTCTTTAAATAACAATCTGAAAGAAGAATGTTACAATGGTGTCTACAAATCAAATGATACACTGACGATTACATAATGAAGAAACAAACAAGTTACGAGAACTAATTTCACGACCTATTTGTTCTGTGATTCCCATAAGCTTACGAGGCTATAAACCCTAATCGGTGGCCATGAATCTAAATTTGACACCAAATCTTTCTCTCATAAATCCCTAAAGCCTAATGAATCGTTAACTTATAAAGACTGAGGCCAGTCTTGAATCTTCTCTTTCAAAGCTTCAAAGGCTCGAGCTTTTTTAAGAAGTGGAAGTACCTGTAGGAGATTTGCTTTTTGTCCGTGAAAGAATCATTTCATGGAGGTCTCCAGCCTTTAGACGGTCTAAAGGAGACTCCTCCGTGCAGCGGTGAAATACGTCAATAAGAAATCTCATTGTGTCCAAGTCAGATCCGGTTACGTCATACTCTTCACGCAGTTTATTGGCTGATTCGTCTTCCTCTGTTTCAGAGATCAGTGTCTCCAACTCCTGCGGTAGTTTTGGCCTTTTGCCCTTCTGGTTAAACGTAAAAGAGAATTAAAGTCATCGATCATGCAAGTGTAAAGAAGAGTAGAAGACCTCTCTGATTCTCTCTATCTGTGATAATTGATAATAGAAAGTGGGACAAACCTGTAGAGACTCATGAATTTGAAGCTCGGATAAATCGAAATATGGGATTTCTAATGTCAATAGCTCGAAGATTAGGCACCCGAATGACCAGATATCCACTTCCTGAGAAACACGAGCAAACTCATAACCAAGAAGACGAAAAAAAGAGAAACTTTGATTAACAAAATAATTTTGGAGAAACGTACAAGTCCATAAAAGTTTTGTTCGTGCATTGCTCGGAAGACCTCAGGGCACATCCATCGCGGCGTACCAACACAGATATTAGCAGGCGGTATTCCGACATGACCAATGCAGCAACCGTGCAAGTGAGACCTAAGCGGGACAGCTCTATCGAAATCACAAAGCTTCACAACAGGTTCACCGTTTGCTCTTTGATTGTCCAGATCGATCAAAACGTTTTCGCTTTTTATGTCACGATGAATTATATCCTTCGAATGCAGCTCCATTAAAGCCCCTGAGATATCTCTTGCAATAGACAAGGCTAGATCCATGGGTACATGATGCTTACCATCTTCAGAAAGCTTCTCAATGTGATCCTGTACAAGTCAACCATGAAGAAGATTTTCATTGATGCTACCGACACTTTTTATTATCGACTGAGAAAAAAAAAAGAATGCTACCTTCAGAGATCCTCCTCCTATGTATTCCATCAGAATAGAAGATTGCAATATGCGATGAGGTTCGTTTCCATTTTCCGAGGTTATCCACTTGGAAGATATCTCATGTCCGTATAACTCCACAATACAGTCATGTTTCAAGGCTCCTAAAATCCGCACTTCTCCTAAGCAAGTATACTCGAAAGTCCTAATGTCATCTACAGAAGCTCCAGAAACCTCTAATGTACGCATCTGATTAAAAGATATATGAAACTTTTCAGCAAGTTTATTCAAACCTGAAGTGGGGCAAAACTATTAAAGTTAAAAACAAACCTTCAAAGCTGCTTCAGTGGAGCCCAGCTCGCATCGGATAAGACTACTATTAGCTCTTTCTACTCCTTCACCTGATGACAGGGAAGAAAAAGAACACCCTTGTTCCAGTTCTGCTCTTGCGCAAATGGATTCGCTAAGCCGATTAAGAGGAACGTACCTGAAGCAATCAGAATATACAACAAAGAGATTGGTCATTCAACATAAACTGTATTGCATCTTCAAACGAAAAGAGAAATAACGCAGTTTGCTATGTATACAACTCAACATTCAGCACCCCAATCTCTAAAGTGACAATATAATCTCATTGACAATGAAAAGAAAAGATCATTACGTATGCATAAAAAAAGAAAGATCTAAGGGTAGAGAATCGAGCAGACGCCAAAAATTGGTAAAAAGAGTCCAAAAGTGTTATACCGGCAGAAATATTCTTGATCTGTATTTTCCCTGATGTCATGGGGACGGCAAGCATCAACTACCATACGAACCCATGAGTCACCTCGCTTTACAGGAACAACGTTCCAGGCATGTGGCATGAAGTCTAGATAACCTCTAACAAGCTCACAAGGCACCGGAGGTTCCATACGGTCACAAAGGAACTAGAAACCAAAACAAAAAAGGATTAAGTTAATCCGATTAACAATTAAGAGTAACAAAAGAGTCCAATATCCTACATAATTAAATTTATTTGCGTACCTTCATGAGCAAGGCCCTATGCCTACAGATGCCAAACTGCAGTTTCCCTAAAGGAACCACTATAGAGTTCCGCTTGAATTTGATAGAACGCAAGGATTTTTCACATATATCGGACAATATGACATCTTGAGTAGCCCCGGAAACCTGTTTGTTAATAGCAGCCAAATCGTCTTGATTCCCGGTCAAACAGGTGCAAATAAACGGTTTCTGGTAGTTTGTACCAGACACTGCCTTCCGGGTTCTTTGAACAACAGAAGTTCTGTCACTCCCCCCAAAGTGATCCGACACAAAAAGGGCAAGATATGATGCAACCTGCAAGTTATCTACACCTGCAGTTAAATTGTTCAATTTCTTCAATCTAGCTACCAGGGCTCGAGCAGAGAAAGTGATTGCATCCAATACTTCATCCTTTGCCCTTTAACATAACAAAAAATAGGCAAGGTGAGCTCTAGTCCCTAGATAAATACAAATGACGTCTCTAGTCGATCTAATTACAAAAGTGGTAATTATTACCTGTCCAATAGTATGACTTCACGTGAATCAAGAGGCAAAATTTCCTCATACCTACTAAGAGGCATAAAAGGCCTATCACGTCCCGCATCAAAAAATCCGTCAGGAAGAGAATCTTCTGTGCTACAGAATGAGTTGCTGCTGTACTTGTGCGATAGATTAGCAATATCAGTAGATGGCCTATGGCATTTAGAACCTTTTGGGTTATCTAGATCCTCCTCATAGCATCTCTTCGACTTGTGATTTGGTTTCTTTCTCTCTGAAGAAGAATTATATTCCGCAGTACCGGCTGCATCTCCTGAAGAGGGAGAAGATGCCTTGACCTCGCAGCACTCCGTGTTATCTTTTTCACTCGCTAGCTGGGTTCCCACAGATGAAGAATTGTCAGAAACCAAACCAGCTTTTAGTATGTTCTCTTCCTCATCAGAAGTAATGACGGAAAATCCTATTTCATCCTCGTCTAACAGTTTATAGTTGTCATCCAAGGAGATGGTACTAACTGAATCTTTGTCAGTGTTCATGCCCTGTTTCCCAATTTCTTCAATCATGTTCATCTTCAGATTTAATCCCTCCTGCGGGACTTCACCTTTCCATTTCCTGCTGTTGTTCAAGCGCTCTTGCCTTGCCCTTTGCTGGAAGTAATGCTGTCTCCGCTTCCACCTCTTGCTTGATTTCCGAGCCGAGAAGCATCTACTGATGGAAGAGACCCCACTTGACATATTCACTGGATTACGGTGGGAGCCTGCACGCACGTGCCACAAAAAAAGAAACAGAGAGATTCACCTTCAGTACAACATATAAAAATTAAAAGCAAGGAAGTATAAACTCTCACTTTTATTATGCATATACAATTCAGACGCAAAGGAAAGAAATATTAAACTCTCACCTTTGTGAGGAACACTTATGGTGTTATTTTCACATGGATTTTCATAAACATCCATTTCAACCATAGAGCTGCAAGTATCAACTCCCATCTCTTCATAGTTTCCTCCCATATTACATTGTATCCATGTGGGAATACAGCAATAACTCGGGAGCTTATTATACTTGAAACAAACAGAAAATCCAAGAAGCTCTGTCAGATCAAAGAATCCAGTAAACTCCTGCAGGGAGTGTATATCCAAGTAATACAGCAATAGAGTGCAAAATCAGAGAGACAAGTACCTGTAAATTCAAAATTTGAAGTCTAGGCATTAAGCTTAGATCGAGAGGATCCAGTGTTGTTAATCGGTTGTTTGATACGTCCAGGCTTTCTAAGTTTTGTAATAAAGCTAAAACCGGTGGTAGATCCATCAGCCTGTTGTGAGCAACCTTTAAGAACATCAATGAACTCAGATAACTTATCTCGTTAGGCAAACTCTTGAGCTTGTTAAAGGAGAGATCCAGATACTCGAGACTCTTAAGACATCCAATCTCCGCGGGAAGATATCTGCAACAAGTGAGGAGACAAAATTAAATCCAGTCCAATATAATTTGAAGCACCGTGTAGGTATGAATATCTTGAACCCAATACAAAAATCTAACCAATTTCAACATTATTAAACAAAAACCTTACATAACAGTCTAGATATCAAATTGAACATCAAAAAGGTAAGAAAGTAAAAGAGCAGCATGTAGGCATGTTAAATACACTGAATTTAGAAGCTACAGATAGTATCATCACGGTCAATAGTTTATCTAACTTACGTTTCCTGGAAATCCTACAAGGGATCCACAACTGAAAGTGTGAAAAGCCACCATCTGTTTTTGAGTTATGAAAGCTACGTAGCAAAGCAAGCTGAGAAGCCCAGGAGATGAGGTATTAAGAAGCTTGAACCGAAGGAATAGAGCATAAAAGGCGAAGCTTTTACCTTATGGAGAAGTGACAAACAGAGAGCCTTGTCAAGGACTTGAGACCAGAGATCTCGCTCAAGAGGGTCAAAGCAGAAGATCGTTTAGGGACTTTAGTAAGCTCAAGCTCCTTCAAACCCTTAAGCTTGTCCCACGACAAGCCGTCGCCGAAACCGGGTGAGGATAACTTCACCTGAAGGTACTCCAAATCCACCAAATTTCCTAACTCCGGCGGAAAAAGATCGATCTCGTTACTGAAAAACTTGAGCTTCTTCAACCTCCCAAGCCCTCCAATCGATTTGGGAATCAAATTGAAGACGTTTCTAAACAAGTAGAGACCCTTCACCGAATCATCCGAGTCATCCAGAAGAGAAAGCTCCAGACTTTGACCGGAAACATCAACCACCGGTTCATCCTCTAAACTTATAAGGCTACTACTGCTGGTAGAATCACTCCCATCGTCTCCATCAATGTCCCCATCCTCGATTAAACTAGTAGCAGGCCCTTCCTTCTTCGTTTCCTTTTCACCGCGCTCAATGGCTTCCGTCGAAGTACGGCACGAATCAGAGACCCCCATTGGATCTCGCCGTAGCAACTGGGAAAGTCGGACGGAGAACCGAAATCGGAGAGATTCAGAAAACTAGAAGGTGGAAAGTTATATTGAACTCAGCATAAGGCTGAGAGAGAAAGAGGAGATCTTTGAGGTGAGCGGGAGAATTAAAAGTTTAATTGAACATAAAAGGAATCGAGCCCAGAAGGTGATAGATAGATGGAGAGAGAGAGGCGCTCGAAACCATCCAAGGAGAGAAAACCCTAGATTCTCCCGAGAAGACGTAACAGAGATATACAAGTACAACGTATCTGAAAATTGTAAAAATTCACCATCGTCCGTCCCTTGTTTTTTTTATGTAATTTTAATACCGACACGCGCTTAAGGCAAGAGTGAAAAACACACATATGAAAACGGTAAGTTTCCTCCTTTCTTCTGTAGTTTTTCCTTTTTTAGACAAAAAAGGAGTGCTTTTTATAAAGTAGAGAAACTTCTCCAAAATTTTGGAATTTAAGCTCCTAAAAGGTAATACTACTCCATAATTTTAATGTTAAGGGCATTTAAGTTCAGGCTCACAGATTCGTTACACAAAAAGAGAAGAGGATAATACACCTATTAATGGATTGAAGCACATCGGCTCGGCTAAAAAACCTACAATTTTCAAAAAAGTAAAACTTGGACAATAATTACGTCTTTTTCAGTATTATCTTATTTGAACCCTAAAACCGTATAAATATATATACATAGGTCCCCACCCAGATTCTCCTACTAGAGTATATCGAAAATACTATGGATCGAAGACGATTCTCTGCTCGACCAACTCTTGCACCTTCTTCTCCTTCCCTTCTTCCACTTGTTCTTCTTCTCTTCCGTCTTCTATCTGCTTCTGCAAAAGAAATTGTACGGAACGATCCTACGTTAGAAATAAATTTGAGCAAACGCATTGATATTTAATGCCTTTTTAGCGGATGAGTTATTCGATATGGGACAACAATTCACATGTGCCCATTTCATATATCGAAGCAGAGGCCATGCCAAAAATGTAGATAGGTTAATTCAGTTTCATAAATCGTATGTCTGTTTGTGTTGTTTGGCACATATGAGGGATGGAACGGAACTACGGTACTTACCTCAATTTGGTGTGGCACTGGGAATAAGTTGATGGCGTCCGGATTAAAACTGAATCCACTGCGAGCAGAAAGAAATTTGAAAGAGGAATGAGATCGGTGTTCTTCGTTAGTACTTCGTGTGATCAAAAAGTTAAAGGGTGTTACCATCGGGAAAATGCTAGTTGCCAAACGTATGGAATAAAAAACTCTTCTGGGTGGCTCTCTTGTTCATACGAGAAGTGAAGTTGAGTAAACATCTGCAGTAATAATAGTGAACAGAAAGATATGAGCCTCCAGAATTCTCGTGAAAGGAAAATTATATCAGTGATAGATTTGTTTACCTTCATGCCTTCGCCTCGCCAAGACCGACAATTGTTGACGATAAATTGAAGAACTTTCTGCACTGACCATTCTCGATCCGATCTTTGAGAGTCCATACGGCTATTGAAAAAGTCTAAGACCTATATGGAAAATTTGATTTTTTAGTTAAGCAAGTGAGAAAGAGATGGATCAGGTACACTGTTCTTCTGAAGTATTATGAATTTAAAGGTTATGGAACTGTGAGGAGCCTACTGTGTAAATATTTTCGACTAGCTCATGAAATCGCGGATGATTCTTGAAAGGTTGAAACACTTCTTGCCGATGCATAATTGCATAGACGATCTGCAGAAACCAACATTACAGACTGATTCAGAGTAGGAAAAACAAGGAAAGAAATATGTGATTTATGCTGCCAAGAAAAAAAAAATGACAATATGATACCTCTGGATTTCTTGGCAACGCGTACGTCAAAATTGCATTTAATATATCCAGGACAAGTCTCAAGAAATCAGTAAAGATTTGCAATTCTGCTGCCTGCAAGTTAGCAAAATACATGTAAATATATAAATCAGATCTCAAAGGATACGATGATCCGCTGCAATATATTGTGCGCTTGAGCTAACTATGCCTTACCAGATCTTCTGAAACACCATCATGCTCTCCTGACAAGCTTATTTTGATACTTTGCAGCTTATCACCTGTCAAGTCTGATAGCTTGTTATACCTGTGTTAAGCAATTCATCATCAGTTAATTAGGATCCATAATGTCATTCTATACAAGACGGATTGAAAATATGCTTACTTTCGAGAAAGCATGTAGAAAAGGCTGACAAGCCTCTGCGAAGCATATGCACTAAGATGATGGGCATGAGGTGCCATGTTAGCCAAGGTAGCAAGGCATGTAGTCTGCAGATACACATCCTGTAAACGCCGATAAAAAAGAATTGGTCACATAGGTTTATTTCTACACTATACACACCACAATCCTAATTTTCCAAACAAATGGCCTTCAGAAAAGCAAAACACCAACTAGCCTCAACGGAAAGAATATATAAGTGCTCATTCTCTAATACATCTCCAAACAAGTTGCAGGTTCCAATTTGATACCTGGCTATCAACTTGATTACACTCTTATAAGGCTTGAACCTACCCAAACGGGCAAACTACGAAGTACAAATTGAAACACAATTAATTTTTTTTTGCTGATATATGAATGTAAAGCTATACCCGCAGTTTAGAAAGGTTGTGCTGCACTGTTCTGATAAGAATAGTGACCATTAAGGAACCAAGAGACGTCTGATGAAGGAGATGCTCCTTGTACCATGGAACACTAGGAAGTATCTATTCAAATGAAACGTAATCAGAAAAGATACGAAGTTGAAAAATATAATTTCGATTTAACAATAGAAAACAGCACATACCATCTTGTGAATACTTGAATTGAAAGATGAATCTTGACTAAGTATGAGAAGTACAATTAGCATCATGTATATTTGATTGGATGATGTTCTCTTCGAAGCGTTATACAGCGTTTCCAGAATGGGCATCAACTGTTCATCAATATAGATATTTTTTTATACCATAGATAATTGATATGAAATCAAAAGGACTCTACCACAACACATAAAACAGTCCACGGTGAACAAAGTTGAAGAATGGATTTCCACTGTCGAGGATAATGGAAGAAAATACATGAAACAGACACATAGTGGAGTTTATGAATCATACCATAGTATCCATATCAGTTCGCACCAAAACATACTCCTTAAAGTCGGAATTCCCTTGTAACAATGAGTAGAGGAGCAAGACAGCGCCCTCATCAGCCAAACACCTACATTGCTAGATTGCGTTACTATCTAGGAGCAGCGAATTTATTGAATTAAGACTTTTGATAGGATAAATCTCTGTGAAGAAAGAAACAAGTTACGGTAGAGAGGAAGTTCAGAAAATACAAACATTTTTTAAGAAGAAAATACAACTTACATGCCAAGAGTATCGAATAACGAAGCAAATGGTATCCGAACATGTGGACCAGGAAAGGCATTTCCCTCTACATCTGAGCGGTCAACTGCAATCAAGGTAACAGTTTAAATATACACATAGGACTCGCCCTAGTCAGAAAGATGAAGATAAATAAAATAAAAAATAAAAAATCTCACATTCGACATCTCTAGCATTTGCCAGAGCCTTGCTAAAAGTATTGCCAGAGGAAAATACATGCACTTTAGATACTGATTCTGAAGCAGCACTGTCATCACTTTTATCCGTCAAAGACTCATCACTCATGATAGACTTGTGGTAGTTAGTGAGGATTAGCAGAACATGAAGGCTGCACTCTGCTAGTGGAGTTTTAGATCCGTCACCACTGTTAGTTACAAGATAGTTCAAAGGCAAGAGCACAAATGTCGCTGCATATGCAAAGAAAAAAATTCATGAATACATATAATGTTTCACAAGGCTAAGCAGGAAAACATAAAGGCAATAGAAAAGGGTGAACATGGACCGAGAATAACATAATATGTAACGCGAAGACCTACCAGCTGCAGAACCAACTCTTTCCAAAATGCCTGGTGAATCTCCATCAGAATACAAATAGGTTTTTGCATTTGGAGGGGTACGGTGTCGGGAAATATAATTAAGTAGCAATCTCCTAACAGCCAGACAAACTAGAGACTTTTCCTAAAAGAAGACGCAAGAATTAGTAATTGGGGAAAATCAAATGCTTCAAAAAGACGAAGAAAAAAAACTAATGAAGTTGATACCTGAGCCATAGCTGCATCAATAAAAGGGTTGGCATCTCTTGGTCCAGGTGATGGTCCGGAGAGAAGCTGTGTCGACATAGTAACAATCATGAAGTTGAGAAGTTCCTGATGTAGAACATACGAGTTGGGACTAGCCAAATAAATGATGAAAAATCAGGAGTTTGATAATACAACAAGGATAAACAAAATACAGAATACGCATGGTATACCTCACTTCAGTTGATCCAATGAAGCTCAGCACACTATGCATTACAAAATTCTGAATGTCTTGATCTGCCATTCATACACACACTCTCACTCTCAATAAGCCAAGTTAAGAGTTAACCTTAATGCTGGAAAAGGAAAAAGAGAGTGATTACCCATGACAAAGCCATGTGGAACTGGCTCGCTTTCGTCGAGAGAGAGATGCAACAGGTCGAGACAGTCAGTTTTCCCATTCTCAATCAGATGTTTCAAAAAGACGGATGAGATATAAGTTGCGTTAACAGCTTTCTTATAGATAGAAGAGTGAGCATCAGAGGAAGGTTGGAGAAGCTCTTGCAAACACCACGAGAGATGAATCAACAGTTTCGCAAGGTGCCTCGTGTATCCATTGCTTTGCGCTGCAAACCAGAGAGTAATTTCTATTTCAGTAACCGGAAGAGCCAAATCCAACACATTATAGGAGATTCGCTAACCGAAAAGTTGGCAGGCTTGGTGAACGCGATCACTCGGCCACCGAGAACTCAAGGGAAGCTCAAGCAGCTTGTTCCAGAAATCAGACGCCAACGGAAACGATTTCTCTCCGACGAAAGTCGCAATGAGGTACTCCGCTGCGGATACGTCGTCACCACCGGTGTTACGCGGCGTCGAAGGCGAACCTCCCATGTCTCCTCCTAAGCCTCGCTGAGTCAACAAAGGATCCACAAATAGAGAGGCTGAGTCAATCGATCGCGTACTGTGAGTCGGTTGCGATGAAGATCAACAGCATTACAGATTCAAGAGATGAACAAATGCAAAGATCATGGTCTCGTCTCTTCTCTGGATCTAAATCTGAGATTATATTGAAGATTCAAAACTGATAACGAAATGCTTCGACACCAAGGGTTTAGAGACGAATGAGAGAGAAAGAGGACGCGTTGTTTTTTTTATTTTCTAATCATTTTTTTAATATTTAAACCCTTTTTTACGTAATATTAAATTCCAGAATTTTGTTTTACGGTTAAAAATTATACAATGCTGGGTAGTTGCAATATTTCCATCAATTCACTTCTAATATCTAAAACAATTAAGTTTCATTTCCTAATTTCGAAAGCTACATATACATGCTACGTGCTACCAAATCAATTCCCACCAAATTCTCATTAATATGATTCAAATACTTAATGACAGTGTTCATCCGTTTTCTCTTTCCTTTAAACATATAGGAATGATACTTTCCCTGATAAAGAATATTATTATTATTTTACTAGTCTAGGTGGGACAAATCAAATAGGGGAGATAAGTTTGGGATAATTCAAACGAGATGAAGTCATATCATAGCTACCGTCTTTGAACCGCCGATTGTCGGTTTAGTGGAATGTGGCCGAATTTTTCTATTGATAAAATTTCGGGCCCATCCACTTTATCGGGCTATATATTTCTCAAATAAATTAACTTGGGCCATCTAATTTACTTTGCTGGACTCAGTAGGTCCATTGATTGTTGAACAGATTCAATGGATTTTTCCAGACGGGCTTATAACAGAAGTTGCTGGGTCTGTGATAAAGCCTGATAATCTGTTTACTCATTTCTTTATCACCGAAGCCCAGATTTATGAAGTAACCCATTTTAGATTTTTTTTTTGTCGGCCAGATTTCAGTAACCCATTTTACTTAGAAAACCCAAAACTCACAACATCTCACCTCTCTCGATTCGTTCTCTTTTTTTTTTTATCTGCATAGAATGTGTTGAGTAGAGATATAGGCCACCAAATTTACCAAAATGTGTATAAAACGAGAAAGAAATCAGAAATATCAAAAGCTTTTATAAATCATCCTCTTCATTTTTAAATCCTTTCAACTGGTACGTTGTCGAAAATAATTTGTGGAATTCCTAGGAAATATGCGATATTGAATTATAAAAAACAACAAAACATATTTTTTAAGTAGCGCAAACACAAGGAACACTTTCTTTCTTTTCAATCTTGATCAAAAACTGGAGATAGAGAATCTTACTGCAACAAACTAATGCCCTACGAGCTCTTCGATACTTCCTTGAAAATGCGAGGGAGAATCTCATGTGCGCCGACATCCAGAGCTTGTGGATCCCTGAAATCAAAACCCCAACCAAAATACAAACATCATGTGTAAAGTCATCAAATTCATGATGTTCATTGTAAAACGGGTCAGTGAGAGAACAAACCTGCATAATGTTTGCCCCTTTTCTTTCGAGCTAGGAATGAACCAAACATTTCGAATACAAGGAGATTCAAACTGAACAAAGATTCCATCGTTTTGTCCCAGCTTCCACTTCCTTGAGCCTTGACCTTTCCAAACCTGCCCCGACACGATTTAACATAAACCCAGGACCAAAAAAAAATGACTTTTAGCAGCAAAAGAAGACAGATCTAATTCACCTGTGGATAAGATATACTACTCTTTGATGTTACTAAGCAAGCAGCCTTGGAAAACGATTCTTCTGCGTATTGCCTCAGATATGTAAAGCAGTTACTGTGTGTGTGCGGTGACTCAAAAGCCTGCGTAGGAACAAACAGTTTTAGCGGATAGAAAAGGATATGTTTTTTACTCGTAAGATCTTAAGTTGGCTTCATGCCTTTCTCACTACCTTATCGATGTTGACTGCTGGTGCGTACTTATCTGTTTGCGTTTTCTCTTTGTCGAGAAGGAAATAGACTCTGGTGTCGACTTTAGATGTCTCGTGCCACGACTTCACAGCTGTTTCCATAGTCTCAACAAGAAAAGAAAACATCTCTTTCCAACACTCATCAGTTCCATAGTTTGCAGACTGCAAGTGTTTGTTCATATGGAGACAGTTAAATTTCAGGATAAAGGTTGAATAAGCAGCGAGAAAGGTTTATAATGATCCTTTGGATTTCACTTGGGGAGGTATAGACATGCTTACCATTTCAGATTTAAAGCTCTCAAGATGCTTGGCCATGTTGACATTAGATCTCAAATTCTCAAGTTCTTGAGCTCTCTGTTTCTCCTTCTGCAACTGACCGAGCCTCTTGATCTTTCTTGATACTTCTGCACTCTGTGGGTTGTACTGTAAAGCCATTTCAAATGCAGCCAAGGCCTGTCACAATCATCAAAGAGAGTTGAACTGTTATGATTACAACTTCAAGATCATAATTTAAAAGAAAAAGAAAAAAACAAGAGAAAATTTACCTCTTCGTATTTTTCCATGGCTTCAAGCACAGAACCTTTCCTGAAGTAACCCTGTAGAAGACAGATCAGAGAAATAAAAAAACCCACTAGTTTACATATCTGATATTATCTACCATTGTGGAAGAAGCAGAAACCATTAATATATAAATAAAAAGACAAGAACAAATTCTTGTTTCATTTTACCTTCTCCCATTGAGGATTCAGTTTAATTGTTGTCTCAGCATCAGCTAAGGCTTTGCTAAGCTTAACTAGACTCAAGAACGCAGCAGCTCGGTTACTGCACCAGATAAAGAAATGTTAAACAACATTCTAAAATCTGCTCACTGAACCACTTTAGTATTTCTGCTCTAAATAAATTCTTCAACTTTCGTGCTCCAAATCACAATTGACCTTTAGAAATATAACCGAAATGTTATGATTCAATATAAAAGCTCTCTTTTTTCAATCTAAACAATCTCATCCTCAGGTGGAACATATCAGTATCACAACAAGAGAACAAAACCAGATCTTCTGAGAAGTCAGCTCAAATTGAAGGAAACCCCAACATGTAGATTCAAAAGTTAAGAACAATCTCGAATATTACTTGAAATAAAAACTATCACTTTGATCAAAACCCAATAGGAATCGTAGAACTGATAAATTGGTTAGAAGAAATAAAAAAAAAGTAAAAATCTGGGAGACCTGCCTGTAAAGAGTAGCGTTAGAAGGATCGAGCTTGATGGCCTGAGTATAGAGAGCTGCGGCTTTAAGGTAGTTGCCAGCTTTGAAGAACTCGTTGCCTTTATCTTTTAGAGATTTCTCCGCTTCTCCACCATTAGATGCCGTAGACCCTGCCTTGCCCGATTCCACCACTCTCTCCGCCATTCCTACTCGAGGTTTATGAGAAAGCCAAATAACATGAATCGAAGAGAAATCTGGTGATTTTCTTTTTTTTCTCTTGTGCTTTTTCTATTAGGGTTTATAGAGTGGAAAAGAGAAATGATG
>KE154682.1:121969-149911 GCA_000411075.1 Sisymbrium irio | reverse complement strand
TTGAAGAAACAAAAAAAAAAAAAACAATTCATCTGATTTAACCGAACGGACCATGTTGTCTGTCTTTGGTCCGGAGATTGGATAAATGTTTTATTAGGTCCGGTCTGCTCCATTTTACACTCAACCAATAGCCATTCGGAAATTAACTGAGTCAAAATAGAAACATACAGTACGTCGATTACGGCCAACTCCTAAACTAAAACAGATCGAGTCATGTTTACAACTGAACGCTATCCACGATTCTGGGCCTCTAGGCATGGGCCCAAAAGTCAATCGTTACATTGAGCTGGATCTCTTTATAAAAGTTCAAGGAACAGTTGTTACAGTTCTGTCTCTTGTACATGTTCTATGTTCCACTGTCCATGCAAAAACAATTAATTTACTAGGCCTTCAAAAACGTATTACAAAAGAAAAAACAAATAAAACACACAAAAAAAGAGAGTCACGTCATCCTAATCTTTACAAAATGCCCATGCAGCTGTGTAACAAAAAAAACACTGTCGGGCTTCAGGAGAGGGCTCTCTTTACTCTCTATGATACATTTTTGTTTTCTTAGTAAAATTCTTTTTTTACAGATAAATAAAGTATATTTTTTGTATTAGAAAGACCCCTAACTTGAGGCTTAAGCAACTGAGATGCATCTGCGGTGACCCACATTTCTTCTCATCTTCTGTCGTTTGGTCTCTTCTCTCCACACATTTCCAATGTCTTGAGCGATGTTAACGGCGTCTGCAGATGCTCCGGCCAACCCTTTCCTCGTGAATCCGGCCGCATATAATCCCGATTTCCCTTTCCACGCGTTTGGAAACGGCGATTTTGGAAACCCATTCTTCGCAAAAAATTCACTTTCCTGTTTTAGAAAAAAAGGACAGTTTAGTTTACTTTTGTTCGCACGAAACATAATCTCACACACTCTGTGGAAAAAAAGGTTTTGAAATCTGTTCTTACCTGAAGCCAAGAAGGGACGTTGCTGCGATAACCGGTGGCGAGGACCACGGCATCAATATCTAACTTCTGACCATCTACGAACTCTACGTGGCATCGTGAGAACCGTTTGATTGCAGGGACAATTTCTACGTCGCCGGACTTTATCTTCTCCAGAGCACCGATGTCGAGAACCGGCGTTTTTCCTGTCTTGCTTTTAAGCTCCATTGGGCCAATGCTGGGCCTCTTAAGCCCGTACTTTGATAAGCTCCCTAGAACTAGCCATGATAAGATCAGCAGAAGCTTGTCTACGAGCCATAGAGGTAGCCACTTCATCAACATCGCTGAGATTCCGAATGTTGATTTTCCCATAATTTCTCGTGGTAAAACATGAACCTGGTCCAGTTAAAAAACACAAGAACACGATTAGCTTAAAGTGCCATATACTATCTTGTAGTTGTAAGAAATTAAATCAATAATAATTTGCTTACCGAGCTTCGAACGACCATGGAAGTAATAGCATTGTGATTAGCAAGATCAAGCGAGACTTCCATGCCGGAGTTTCCACATCCGACGACAAGAACTCTCTTCCCTCTAAACTTCTCGCCGGACTTATACTCACAAGCGTGAATCACTTCTCCGTCAAACTCCGTCTTGAGCCCATTAATCTCCGGCACAACACGTTCGGCGTTTTCTCCTGTCGCCACCACCAACCACCGGCAAATATACTCCATCTCCTCACTAGCCGTCGTGGAGGTCGTCCTTACCCGCCATAACCCGCTGGTTTCATCAAACCGAGCAGATTCGACGGATTTATTGAACTCCGGTTTAATCTCGAACTGGTTTGCGTATGACTCAAGGTAATCGATGAACTGTCGTTTTGTTGGGTATTCAGGGTAGTGATCCGGGAAGGGCATGTTTGGTAATTGACAGAATTTCTTGGGCAGGTGAAGCTTGAGTCTGTCGTAAGTTCGTTTTTGCCAAAGCGAAGCTATGCAATCTGATCTTTCGACCATAACGAATGGGACTCCTTGATCACGAAGACAAGCTGCTGTAGCTAAACCGGACGGACCGGCTCCGACGATTACCGGACCGTTTACCCATATACACCGACGGTCTGAGAAATAGTCTTCACTTGCCATGAGTCTAAACATATTCTCCATTGTCTGAAGTGAGTTTGAATCGATGCAAGTATGTTTAGGGGTGAGTTTTGATCGAGTTGAAAGTATAGGTCGTAAAACCGAGTGTTTCTTGGTTTGTTGTATATATAGGAATAAGATCTATTGGTTTGGATTTGGAGGGAGAAGATGTGTGTGTATATATAGGACTCGAGCTGAGTACTTATGAGGAGAATGCATGTGGTGTGCGCCTTCTATGGACTGATTATTTTATCAGTGTGAATAATTTGCATGCAATATTTTAGTTAGGACCTAACTTTTATCATATGCTTTTGCTTAAAATGCGAAATAATTTAATATTATTTGCACTTTTTCTATAGTAAACATAGAATTATTCGATTCTCCTATTGCATTTTTTTAATTGTGTGACTTTGTTAGAGAATAGTATCCCACAATCCTTAACCATATGCCGTCTTTGTTTACATTTGTTGCTGATAATAGAATTAATGATCACCTCGTCATCTGATTACTGATTGTTCATGTTGATTCCTATCGGTTATATCGTTACAAAGTTTACTTGATATTTAGTGATGCGAAAGAGTAATAAATTTGAGACTGAACCCGAAGATAACGAGTATACTACATATACACCATCTAAAATTTGATCGCTTGGTCCAAGCCACGAGCAAAAAAAGAAGAAGAGAAGTTCCTAAAGTTGTTATTTCCACTTACATCTTATTTTGTTTTTGCCAACTTATGTATCTCCACTTAAAAATAATCCCACTGGTTCTTTATTAGTATTACTGACCTAATGGAAGCATTTAATGCCTTTCAAGTTCAATCATTGGTCATATAAATCCACGTGGCACATCATGCTCACAAATACTCAACCACGTGGAGAAGAAGATGAGTCAAGAGTCGGTCCAAATTTGGCCCAGTTTAAAACTCCTCCGCCGACTACCTAACCACATCAAATCATTTTAAAAAAAAATTAAAATCAATTCATTATTGTTACATCAATTTATTATCGCGATTATCTTTTTTAAGTCTCTCTTTTGTTTTTTTGCTCTTTCAGGTAATTACAAGTTTTATATTAATTACATTGAAGCTTGCATGATAATATGTTTTTAAATCTTTGAATGGAATAGTTTTTTGTTTCTTTTCAATAAAAGGTTTACCAAAGGGAATAGTTGGAAGTTTATTGCACCTTTTTCAATTTAAGATTTAGTGGATGTATTATAAAAGGAATGTCACTTCCATGTAACACATTAAATTAGTTCGAAGACGGTTGATGGAAAATTAAAATTATATTTGCCTCTCACTCCTCAAATGCAGTATTACTATTTTTATGTATATATATTGGGTTATAGAAACTCGTAGAATTTCTTAAAGTTGTGAAACATAGTAATATTTAATTTCTGGGAAGTACAAGTATATATGCATGCATGAATGTAATCCACTAACTACAGATTAATTATTGGGGACGTAAACATTAATACTAGTGGGGAAATGACAAAAATATGTCCATGAATCTGTATTCCTATTAGTTACTGAAATACTGACTATATGAACAACATATCTATCATATATAGTTTATCTTTTGCATTGGAAATAATCTAGTTTAAAAACCTTATATTATAAACCAAGCCACGTACGTCAAGCTTCTTATTTAGGATGATTTTTGGTTTACAGTATTTACTAAATCTTATATCAGCCAGCCTTGTACCTTATATATATATACCATGATATTTACTGAAACAAACCATGTGTAGCTTTTAATTTTTCCCCCTCGAATCTAATGGTTTAGTGATGATAAACTTTTTTTTACAAAATTTAGTAATGAATCTAAATGTACGTCGTGTTCACATAACGTTACAAATACTAAAGAAATGTCTTCACAAATTCGTTAATATAGCTATTTTTTATATATAAGTATATAATTTCTCTTAAAAAAAAATTATATATATTTCTCTAGTTTATCGAATATAGTGTTTTACATCGTTACATTCAAAAATAAAAATATATTATGAAATATGACATAAAACAACATGCCGATAGGATACATGTATAATTAAATACATATGTACATAGCATAACTCATAATTAAATACAGCAAAAAAAAACCGGTAGCATCCGATTTTAAAATAAATACAAAGAAAAGGCATTGACATCGAAAAGTAATATCCTACCTTTACACGATTTTGATGTATTATTAGGGCTATATGTATTGTTTTTCTGAGCAAAAGCTATACATGTATTGTTCTATATATGTCGTAATGCAAGTTCTATTATTCCATTTGTCCTTGTATATAATTTGTTTAAACTATTAATTAATATGCGTAGCTAGTATATGTATTATTGCCATCTATTATAAAACTATATGCTTATTAGTATAACTTATTGTTTGGAAGCTAGCGAAGTTCGAGAATGTGGAATCGAGTAGAAGAAAATTGTGAAACTATAAAAGAAAAAGTAGACGTAAACTCGGATAAGTGGAGAATTTAAATAAATATATAAACATTTTCTCATCGCTTTACCTATATAACAATTTTCTTTATGTAATCAAATATATATATATATATATACACATAGACATACAAATACCTGTAACCTACAATTCCCACACAGCTGAACCTTTGTAGAAATGATATATTGTTACACGTTAATTAGTAATAATAAGATTTTGAATACGTTATTTCAGATATTCCAGATAATTTACAAACCAAACCAAAATTTGTTTAAGGAAAATTTGATATGGAACATATATAATTATGTAGAGAATCATATTGCTAACTGTGAACGACGTCATTTATCCACCAAAATTTGAGGTTGGTGATGCGTCAGCCATATATATATTTTGCTGCATAATTTATTATAATGTCTTTGTACACATAACATTGTTTTTCCTAAGTTTTCGGTTAGGTTCAGTGATCACCTCTCTATAAAGGGACCCTCGTAGATACTCCAAAAAGCTTTTGTTTTGATTTTTGTGAAAATTATCCCTCTTTATTTTTTTCATTATTTATAAACTAAAATATATTAAACCCTATATAAAAGTACAACTGTATCATCATGGTGGATTTTCTTTACCAAAAATAATCATGGTGGATTTTATTAAAATTTGCAACAGGTACATATATACATTTGTAGTATATATAATAACTAATTTGTTCACATGGCTACCCAAAAGCTGCTCACTGTGTGAGTATAAATATAAACTGGTATTATTTGATTATTAGGAATCTCATTCTAAGAAATAGAAAGTTATTGTTTTAACACTTTGGTTTTAATAACGAATTCATCATTATCTCTCCAGTACATCCAATCAAATAAGGTACCCGATTTTTTGTTAGAAAGAAAAATTAGAATACTACGTCCCCTCCAAAACGTCATTTGAATTTTATGTTTATTAAGCAAAAGAGTTGTAATTCGAAATCTTATCGAGAAGATGATGTACTATACATTCAAATCTTACTAGAAAACGTCAAAGAACATAAAAATAGAACAAGCATAAAATTGAAATCATATTAACGATTTCCCATATATATATATATATATCACATGTGTATGTATCTACTTTTATCCTAAGAGACATTATTTTTTTATTTTTTATTTTGAAAGCATCCTTAGAGACATTATTGTATTATGAATTGCTTTTAACCAAAAAAAATAGGGTTGAAATAATCAAGAAGTTTTACTTAGTATTATATGTCAAGACTCGAGAGTGTTAAATGTTTAAGAACATCTTTATCCCTAACAACTCTATTGATTGCTTATTTTTTTTTAATTAAAATTTTTTTTTTTAAATGAACCAATCACGGGCCACCACATATAAATGGGTCCCGTGATCAGAGCAAACTGAGTTGCTTAAATGGCCAGAATAAGGTTTTACTTAGTATTATATGTCAAGATTCGAGAGTGTTTGGTGGGACCCACCTCACTTTTTGCCATAAGAACAACATTATCGGGGTAGCTTAGGAGGGTAGTTTAGGAGAAAAAAGTGGGTGGATCCCACAAAAACTCAAACAACCGTCTCCTCTATTGCCAATATAAGCAACGTAGTTTGGTTCTGTTCGTGGGTCCCACGCATACGTGACGGCCCACGATTGGTCAAATTCTTTTTTTTCAAAAAACTAAAAAAAAAAAGTTTAGTAATTTTTGTTGGGTCTTTGGGTTAAAGATGGCCTAAGTAACCCTCTAAACAACAGGAATAATGATACTCTAATACAGTCACAATACGAACGGCACGACGGATATATACGTATATAGTGATGATCAACTCGACTGCTCGACCAAAATTTCTGAATCTTTTTTTTGGATTTCTAATATTTATCGTATAGTAATTATAAATTTTGATTACTAGTTTTTTTAGATTAGCTGATATTATGTGCTTTAAATAAAAAAAAGATGATATACAAACATTGGATAAAGATTATATATCATATTTCTGATAACATATATATAGTTAATATACTATTTTATGGTTAACAAAATCTTAAAAGAATTAGTAACTTTAATTCATTTTTGAATCGGTATTTACTGATATTTGAGAAAAATATATTCCGTAATTTGACTAGAAACTCAATTTTCCTACAAAATTTCAGGATTACTTTCTATAATTTTCTTACGATAATTATCAGGG
Source organism: Sisymbrium irio (assembly GCA_000411075.1). Classification (NCBI taxonomy): domain Eukaryota; kingdom Viridiplantae; phylum Streptophyta; class Magnoliopsida; order Brassicales; family Brassicaceae; genus Sisymbrium; species Sisymbrium irio. The sequence goes on along the minus strand of KE154682.1, from coordinate 143,227 downwards.
AATCATAAGTATAATAGATAAAATGTTGATATCATTATAATGAATTAAACCTCTAATATTTTGACTTGACGATTTATATACGTTGCCGCTGGATCATGATATTTTTAATCAAATCACTTCATTATATGTGCGACACTATATGTTGATTTTACATTAAACCGAGCTCAGGAGACACTTTTGATTACTGGACATGGTATTGTAAAGTAAATAAGTGTCATAAAATTCCTGATGTCTTTTTGATAGCTATGTAAAATAATGTCTGAGTCGGATTTAATTAATAATGTAGGAAGTTTAGGGTAATGCATGATTGCATGTGACGTGATCGATCTATCATAAAGTTTGCCTTAACCACTGCTTGGATTCCCCCACTACAAAGTCAAACTTGTTTCCTATATACATGTATGATGTATTAATCATGTATACTTGTAATTACAAATCGATACATCTACACACACATATATAGTATATACTTCATACATGTATAAGAAACAAGCTACATAATTCATAATCTTTTCGAACATGACAAGATATTTGATTAAAGGTGCCAATTTTGATTTTTTGGCTATTTTTTAATTAACTGATTTAATTTCTTAACGAATTCATTATTGACATTGAATTGTTTTCTCTGGTAGTACTTAATTGATGATGTTTTGTCAACTGTTAGTTAATTAGTATTCCACCAAGATATAATCCAGTCACAATAGTTTATTAGCACAAGATTTCTTTGTTTCTTCATTATTACAAGGGATTTTAAGGGAAGCACAAAACACATGAGACCACATGAAATTCCGATTTAGAAGTTACTAGAATTATTATATGGCTAGTGTTGTAACTTGTAACCCGTCGGTCAAAATTATGATTATAAAACTGAATGGTGAGTCAAAGTTGATAGTCGCAAGATTCTACCATAGAAATTATCACACACATTGTTCTTTGAATAATTAATATTAACACAACACATAACTAGTGCTAATTAATGTTTTGGTCGTGAGAGTAAAGCTACATAAGTTAAAGGGTTAACTTCAGTAAATCCTCTCAACTATAACTTCTCTATCTAAATACCTCCAGTCTTTTAGGCTCATCTCTAAATCAGCTAGCTAACTTACAAAGTTCATCACTAAACCACCCCTATTTCTCAGGTTCTAATGATTTCCACATATGTAATGCTCAATTTAAAAATGTGTTAAGTTTTTAGTGTAAGTTTTTCAACATTGAGATATCTACCAATTGAATATAAATATATTTTTGATTTAATATTTTGAAAGGCTCTACATGAATAATTCATTTTACTCATTGTTCATAATAAAAATGATTTATGTTAAATTTTGGTGTTAGGTGGTGGCCCACAAAAGTCACAATGGACCGAATATTATAGGCCACAAATGAACAAGTCAATGTTAGGCCCATTTATAAGTAAATGACATTTATAATCATATATATTCATATCCTTTTTGTTTGATATCCATAAATGTATTTTTGGACCAATATTGGGGTAAGTTATCCAAGGCTGTGCCCAATCCTAAAATGAGAATGAAAGGGAACTCTTTTTCTTTTCCAAGAAGAAGAATTATCAGCAAATCGTTTAATTTGACATCCCTAATCATCTACAGTCCAAAATGATTGTTCATTAGCCTAGTGATAATGTACAAAGGTTATGAATCAATGATATCTAATAACCTTCTATGTGAAGAAAACTAGCAAGGGACTAAATTTTGCCGTATCGCTGATATACTGTAATCAGTGACTATACTAAGTAATATTCATATAAATATTGTACGGATTTTTTAAATAGATTTAAGCCATTCGAATCTCGTCTGAAAACGAACAAATTGTGGAAATGGGTCAACGTCATATTTAAGATTAGAAGAAACTCGAGATAACTGACCCGAACCTAGACACAACCTTACGGAATGTTTGAGATGATAACGACACTTTTTTTTAGGATATTTATTTGTTAGCAGCTATTGGTTGAAAATAGTATTTAACTCGATCATCCCCTTAATTCTAATACAGCATTACGTCCGATCATCCCCCTTCACTTCCACAAAACAATACTAGGTGGGTGTTAAATTCTTTGGTCGATTTATATTATACCATTTCGAATTCGTCGTTGTTACATATGCGGTTGTAGATTGTAATATTATTGTCTATATGACTCCTTTTAGTCTAGGTTTTGGTTCAGCTTCGACTTCTTGGATGTATAAAAAAACGAAGGGATTGTGCGTGTGTACCCGGAACTGTAACATTCGTATCAGATTGGGATGTCAAAAGATATGAAAGCAACGATCTGAATTCGCCAGCTTGACAAACGAGAATTGGATTTGGATGATGTCAATAGGTTAATCAAAACTACAGTTGTAATTTGGTCCTCATGGTCCCAATAAATGGATGTATAACTAAAATAAAATGATATAAATTTCATTCTTATTTGATTTTTTTTTTCTTAAAGGTTAGGTGACGGAACATTTTCGTTTCTTCGAGAATTTAGGAGACCTCACTCAAAATTCATATTTCTAAAAATAACAAGTATTGCTGAATGTCTTTCTAGTTCAATTCCAAAACGTTTGGCATGCTTTTCATTTTGCATAAAAATGTTATTTAGAATTGGACGCTGACGCTGTTTACATTTTTTTGTTAATAAGATCGGCAGGTTCTATCGAATTTTTCAGACTGAATTTTTAACAGAGAACATAATCGTCTCTGTAAACTTGAAAAGCGAATAAAAACATGAGAGGGAAGAATTAATAATAATCTAAGAAAGAAAAACACAAACAGGGGTAAACTAGTAACAAATTTATCCGCAAATAGGTAGGTACTCTCCAAAAACCCCCCACATGAAAAAGAAAAGAGTTTTTATTATCTTTTTGAGGGGTTAATAAATTTTCCAGAAACCAAAACTAAACAAAAAAAAGAAAGACAAACACCTCAGAAAGGTGAAGGAGGAACTTCAATGGTGGTTCCAGCTTGAATCTGACCCCAACCAATCAAACGCCAATGCTTTTCCACACGCCGGCTCAGAGCCACTTTCTCTCCTTTGCTGGTGCACACCGGCGCGGTCAGTTGCAACTTCGCCAGATCGTTCTTGACTCCAACAACTTTGGCTCCAGTCGACATGGAACCGATGTTGAGCATCAGAATCTCTCCCTTTGTTAGCTTTGAGACTTTCCCTTGCTTCTCGGATCCCTTTGTTCTCACTCCCAACAGACGCCGTAGAAGAAAGAAGTTCACCTACACGATTTTACACACAATCCGAATTAGCTACCTACCAATTTAGACCTTTAAGGCGATTATCCTGAGTTGTTGATTATACCTCGAGTTCAACAAAGACATCAGGAAGGGATCCGATTTCACCAAGGACTTGGCCAACCAATCGATCGGCACGAGTCAGAGTTGGGTCCATTGTTGTTCCAACTCCAATTAGACCTCCGGGAACTGCATACTGAAGCTCGTTCTGTTCCGCGTACAGTGAAATAATGCGAGAGTAGATTGGAGTGCATTTTGGGTTGCCACGCTCGTCTTTGACAACAATTCCAGGACGGATCTCAATTAACTGGTTGACTTTCAAAACACCCTACAATGGAAACTGTAGTTAGAGACCCCGTTTACACACTGCATGATGTTTACTGCTCTGCCTTGCGTGGATGATAGATTCATATATATGTATATACACAAACATGTATACCATACTAAGCTTGATGAAGCTAGAAGGAGCATACATGCAATAACAAATAAGTTGTACTTCAGAGATCAAAAGAGAGAGAGAGAGAGAAATATATACCCGGAGGATACTTCCACCTGCAACTCCACCTTTAATCTCATCGACTTCGAACCCAGGTTTGTTGACATCAAAAGACCGAATCACTATCATATTTGGTGGTGACACAAAATTCCTCTTAGGGATTGGGATCTTCTTGACAATGTACTCACATACAACATCGATGTTGTATTTCAGTTGTGCTGAGACGGGGACGATGGGTGCACCGTCGGCCACAGTGTTCTGCAGAAAGGATGTGATGAAATTTGAGAACCAAGTCCCCCAGACCCTATTCTTAGCTTAACTAGCTGATGAATTGAGAATGCAAAAGGACAGAAAATCAAACCATTATAAATTTCTGAATTGCCTCGTGCTGGTTAATGGCAACGTTCTCTTGAATAAGATCAATCTTGTTCTGGAGGATAATGATATGCTTCAGTTGCATAATCTCAACAGCAGCAAGATGTTCAGAAGTTTGTGGTTGCGGACAGGTTTCATTTGCAGCAATTAGAAGTAGTGCACCATCCATGATAGCTGCTCCGTTGAGCATAGTAGCCATGAGAATATCGTGTCCCTGAAGAATAGAACAATAAGAGTTGAAATGGAGAAAAGAAAAGCCGATGGATGGAAAAATCTAAGACTCCTCCATAAACCCTCGTTCTATAAATTCCACACACCCAATTGGATGCGAGACCCAAAAGCATGCAGGTGGAGTACAAATGCAATAAAACAAACAGATCATCGACATCTCAAGCTTTGCGAAACATAGCACTTCAAGAAGAATGAAGAGAACCATTAAAACTCATCATACCGGGCAATCAACGAATGACACATGCCTCAATAGTTTCATCTTGGTGTTCTCAAATCCAGGGACATCACAATTTGGAGTGTCTTCCTTACCACTTCCATATGCCCTAGAATAACAGATACGTTGTTAAGACTTTCCGACACAAAACCTTATACTCAAAAACATTTAAAATAAAAAACACGTTTGCAAACAAAAACTCACTTGTAGCACATTGGTCTAGGACATTTCTCATCCTCACATTTGTAGATCTTGGCATTAGCATATCCAAGCTTAATGGTGATGTTACGCTCCAACTCATTCTTAAAACGGACAGTCTGCACAAGAGCAGGAAACCATACAAATAACACATGTAAGATCCCCCTATACAATCGATCAACAGCTCTATAGTAACATGACAATCGACCAATTTTACCTGCACACCCGAAATAGCTTTGACAACAGTGGACTTTCCGTGAGCGACATGGCCAATGGTTCCTAAGATACACAAACAGTCGAAAACCTTCAGTTTCTACTAAGCGCAAAAGGTTAGCTGCTAGCTTGTAGAAAAGGCCAAGGAGGAAGGAACCTATGTTTATAGTAGCCTGGCGAGAAATGACCTCAGGAGACAAAGGATGTAGCACAGTTACATCCAATTTACTAAGATCTTGCTCCGCCAAACCCTTGTTCCTCGACATTATTGCGTGTCTTTGTTTCTCTCCTGCTTACAACGGAGAATCATCAGTCAGTCAATCAATCACACAAAGACCATCTATGAGAGGGGCGTGCAAACCACGCGACTACTCCCTGATGAAATTAGGGTTTGTTCAGATCAAAAAGATTCCATACCCTAAGTTCAGTTACCTAAACATGAAAACCTATTGGATTCCTAATCCGAAACTTTTACAATTAGATCCCGACTAGTTTCCACAAGAACAAGGAAGAGATCGAAACCAAACCTGAGCGATGCGAATCGAAGAAGCTTTGAGAAATTTGAGAGATAAGTAAGAAAGCGGCGCAGGTAGAGAGGAAGCTAGAAGAAGAAGAAGCTCTCAAGGTTTTTTTATCCAAGGGTTGAGTTTCGTAACCCTTTTTCTTTTTTTTTCTACAATAATATATACTTTTTTTTTCAACAAAATATGTTATTTCTCATTATGCCCCCCACTCCACACCTAGTCAGTAATATTAATTACCAAATAAGACTATTATAGTTTTTACCACCAAAATTAACCATATGAATGTGTGTTTATAACTAAAAAGGAAGAAGAGGCAATTTTTATAACTAAAAAAATTCTTCTGTACAACAACAAAGGAACATCACCATAGTCACTCAGGTCAGACATGAAACTTTGAATTCAATTACATATAAATCTTGGGTATAAAAATCGAGAAATTTTTAAGAAACAGGGTCAAAATAATAAATGAATGAATTGGTGAGAATAACGGAGGTTTTGCAAGAAACAAACCCCACAAGAACTGAAAATTTACACTTTTGTATCCATCTTCTTTCCTTTTGGTTCCACCTCAGACTAAAAAAAACCGAGGAAGAGCTTTTTTGAATTTCAAAGTAACTTAGTGCAAGAAAACGAAGTCTGGGTTGTCCAGAAGCTCTTTCGCGGGTTTCACACTCGCAAAGTCTTTTTCGTGCATCGAATTTGATATCTCATCGATTGAGAAAGGAATGCTGCGGAATACAAAACCGGTTTTAGTTTCTACGAGAGATGAATATCATTTCCATTGCTTGAATATCGAGAGTTACCTGGAATGATCATCCAACAAGAAGGAATTGCTCTCTGCATCGTTGGATTCCTCTGTCATGAGTGCACGCATGCTCGATATTACCTGTTAGAGAGAAAGTGTCAACACTTTGCTCAGGATCTATAACGAGCTTGAAGTTGTTGAACCCAAAGATGATATCATTTTTTGGGTTACGTACCTCTTGAGACACACTTCTGGTGTTATAGCAGTCGTCCCAGTATAATGTACATATCCGGTAAAGCTGTTGGACACTAAGGATCTGAACAAACAAAGAAAGTGAATCAAAGAAAGCGATTTGAGTAAAGACTCTAAGTCTGTAAAATATCCTCACAAACATGTGTCTCTAGGCATTACAAAGGAGGTTTACCGGGCAAAGATCATGTACTATATCATCGTATGATACTCTGTACTTCTGGTGGATAACCTGCAGGGGTTACGAGGAGAAGTTAGTTATTAGTATGTTTTAAAGGAAACAGATGAGACTAAGATAAACTGTTACCCTGTTACCCATATACTGAAGATCGAATTTAACAACTTAAAAGGAAAACATACCAGGAACCCAACAGCTTGTCTGATGTGTTTTAGCTCATCCCAAGATGGCCCAGCATACTGCACAATCAACGAAGGAAGCTAAATGATAAAGTGACCCTAAAAGAAAATTTCTTTCGAAATAAAACCCAAAGGTTGAAATTTACTTCATTGACTTGGCCGCACCACAACTCTAGCTCTGCAAGCCCAGACTTTACAAATTCTCCGTTGCTGAATGTACAGCATTCTTTACGCAGGAGAAGGCTGTAGGATATTAAGGAAAAAAGAGTAAGGTAACTAGTGAGTAGCGACCATGGTCTAGCTTCCATAACGAAACTAGGCAATATAAACAGTCACTTGGTCCCAACTTCAAATGTGACAAGTATAAATAATAGAGTGCTTAGAAACCATTAGATGTAGTTTTCAAGTATTATTTACCTGTTAAACAATTGCACATTGATGAACGAGAAAGTTTGGGTGTGTATCTTCTGGATGAGTACCAATGGAACCTGTACACCGTCAAACATATGAGAATTTGAGGAGTTGAAAACAGATCAGTGTCATGGGAGTTTTTACTATTTTCTTTACATGATTTTCTTTCAACACGGCAAGAAGCGAATTGAGACCATCAATAATGCTCTGCCAGTGAATAGCAGGGGAATCTTTTCCAAGTGACCTGCCAGATCTTTGCATCCCTCCTTTTGAAATCCTCGGTGCCTGAAGTTCATTGTTTGGACAGAACAAAACTTATTAAATCAGTTAAACACCTTTACTTTATCATCAAAGTGGAAAGCCAAGTCGTCTCGGCATTAAGATACATCGTAAAAGACTGGAAAATAACATAAAGATATAGATCCACAGAGAAAATGAAACCTGAATGCACAGAGAAATTAATGCTGAGAGCTCTTTCTTTAAGTTATCCCTAATCATCCCAAATATTTTCTCTACATATGCTGCAAGCTGTTGCTTGAAAAGCAGAGCCGGGTACTTTGCCTCCACCGGGCGGATCACGGCAAGCGCAGCAGCTTCAGCCGCAGCAGCAAGGTTTGGTGACGAACGGAAGCTCTGGTTAAAGGAAAAAGATAGTTATTAAGTCTTGACATTGAAAGTAAACGATCCGTAAAGTTGTACAAACACAGAAGTTAAAATACCAAGGCCATCCTTCCAAACAAGGATGTTGTGATGGGTGGCTTTTTGCTTGCTATTGCTCCGGTGCCACCAGTTTTAAGACTTTTTTCAAGTAAAAATAATAGTGCCGACGTGTTTGTCAACCAATACGCCAAATGACCATTGTCATCTTCAGGCTGAAAATGCAGTTGAAACTTCCAATTTAAGTAAATTATAAACAGGCTAGTAGTACTCCTCTTTACGAGATGATTAATGTACGACAAATATAGAATAGTGTCAAAAAGAATGCAACAGTTAGTTAAATCCTGTCTCAAGCAGATGACATATATCTTGTCCATACCCTAGTCCGGGATTAGTAAATGATAGAGCCAGTACACAAATAGTTGTTAAGACATATACAAGAATCCTCATTATGGGACGTATCAGTTTACCTCAATAGCGGAACCGATCATCTCAATAAGACGATCAAATGCACTCGTCTTATCAGATTCAAAGCATTTCCAATGAAGAAGACACTTGTATATTGTAAATGCAGCAACAGGTTTCCCATTATTGAAACCGATTTTGCTCTTAACACAGTCAATGAGAGTATCAACATTCTCCTGCAGGCGGCAGCAAAAAACAGGTTATCAGAGTTGCTCATTAAAACTGTGCACATATAGTATAAAGTGATTGGCCAGTACAAGTTGACGTTCTGCAGTAGATTTCCCAGCATTTCCAGCGATTTCGGCTTCCTGGAAAAGTAGCTTCTCAGATGAATGAACCAACATAACATGCAAAGATAAAGAAATGAGAAATCTAAGACATCAAGATAGCTGTTTGGAAGAACTGCCCTACATTGGACTGGGTTTCCAAGTTTGTACTGTGGCCGTTTTCCAGATTCTGCAAACAGGGATCAGCAAAAAGTTTTAACATCAAGCACACGCAGAAGGTAGCACAAAAAGCATATATTAGAGTATCGGCGAAACATTATACTTTAACAGCTGTAGTTGGTGGATGCGCAGATACAGTTTTTGCTGGAGTGTTTAAGATTGTTTGCTGACGCATAATTTGTTTCTCAGCTTCCATGTCTGAAATCTTCTCTTCAAGCCTGCAAATGAAAGATCAGCTGGTTGTTAAAAAAGAGAAGTACATATCTTACAGCCAGTGCTAAGTGTTAGATTCTTCCAAACAATACCTCTGCATTGCGGTCTTCAACTTCGCTACTTTAGATTCGGCCTCCAACGCTTGCTTTAGTCTATCCTGACTAATCCTGGTGGTCTCCTGAAGTTCTTTTGCTGTTTCATCAATCTTTATTTCCAGCGAACTGACCATCCCCTGCATAAGACACGCAATATAGAGAGATCAATAATTTTTCATAGACATTTCAATTGGTGGAGTGGTTGTGTAGCTAGTATTATTGCGTATTTTTCGTGATCTCTTTAAACAACGTAATCTACAGATCCAGAATTGAGACCCACCTTCAGCTTTTCATTTTCATTTGTAAGTTTCTCCATTAACTCCTGGTCAACTACAGGGACCTCCTTAATAACAGGGAGCACCTCGGAAACTTTCTTAGCAGCTTCACGCTCTTTGATAAGCAATGCCTCAGTTTCTTTGAACTTATTTTGTATTTCCTCTAGAGAGGACTCATACTTAGCATTCTCTTGTTTCTTGGCCTCTTCTAGGTCAGTCTGCAGCGTTGAAAATGAAGAGAGGATACTCTTAGAAATTTCGATAAATACAGGAAACCTACAAATAAGGTTGATTGATGAGAAAGAAAAGAAAGCTCACCCTCATTCGTTTCTCTAACTGCAATCTCCATGTGAGTTCCTCAACTTGCTTCTCTAGCTTATTTTTGGCTTCTTGAAGAGCCCCTGTTTCTCGAGCAGCCTGAGTGTACACGAATTTATAGAAGTTGCATTAATTTCGTGTAAAACAATACCTTAAGAAGACAACTTCAGAAACGAGTAAATTTGATGAAGTAGTAGGATGATCAGACAAAAGAAGCAAAAACTAAACAAAGAAAGAAACCACATCTCACCATCTTAAGGTTTTTGAGTTCTTTACGTGCAACTTTTCCTCTCCATGCACATTGTGTTGTGATGGCTGCTTTCTTCAGTTTTCTGTAATGCAGCCGATCCAAGTATGTACGACAGCGGCTCTGTAATGTAAAACGGGCATTATCACGATTAGCATTGCAATACAGAGAAAATCACTATTCAAGTTGTTATTCAAGTCTAATGTATAGTAAGTGTTCCACGAGCAGTCAAATTTGATAGCAGCATACTTTCAGTAGTTTAAATACATCATACCTGGATTATTGTTGCAGCTTTAGTCTGCCTTCTGAAACAGAGTTCCTTTCGCGAAACCATACCACGCATACCCGCTTGAATTGAAACAGTAGCAGAAAACATCTCAGTGTAAGCTTTCCTAGCCAGAAACTTACGCGAGTCTCTCTGGATTTTCAAAGCAGCAGCTTCTCTGCGCATGCTTTCGTATACACCTCTAGCAAGATAACCTGAAAAAACAGTGACGCATATGTTAGCAAGTTAAGAAAACAAAGAAAATCAAGAAGAAGCCAATCTACAGTCAGAATTGTACACATGATTCAGAAGGTCGTTGGATACCTCTGCAAACTGCCTGGATCTGAGTAGCAGAACTACGTAGCTGAATAAAAGTTTTCTGTGCAAGATACGATCGTACTTTTCTTTGGATAATGCTCGCTGATCTTCCCAGGATTTCAGTTCTTCTAGTATCCAAGTCTGCCATTTGTCCGGCCCTTAGAAAAACTTTTGACTTACCAATCTACAAAAGAAAACCCTTCCAATTTCAGGTAACTCATCATAGAAGCAGCCTGAAAGTGACAGATAACATTTTGGTGATAAAAGAAATGACCTGATATCCTTCAAGTCCCGCCTTATCAAGAAGTTTCTTGCAAGCAGCTGGCTCATCAGAACTAATATAAAGGAGTCTGAGTTAAATCACTGGAAATAACCTCACATCGAAAAAATATCCGGAGAGGAAGAGACATCTTACTTCTTGTCCAAAACCTGTGGAGCAAGGATACCAAATCTGTTCAAGAACTCGTCAAAGTGCTTCCTAGTAGGATAGCCAGCACAACTGATCCGAATTGCCTCCATCACTCCCTGCGGTAAAAAAAACCATCATTCTTCTGGAATTAATACTTGTAACGAGAAGCTTGATTCTTTAACTGAAGCTGGATGTCATGCGCACCCCACAACGTAATTGCTGTAGAACATTTTGGTTCTCAAAGATTCCAGGCTTCAGAAGATTATTAGGCTTTATACATCGAATATAATGTGGTTCCGTTGTATTGAGAATCTCAAGCAATGATACCAATTGTTGCTGCAAAGAAGTAGAAACATGAAATATGTAACATTTGAAAAGAAAAAACAGATTAAAGTATGAGAAGCTCACAGTGGAGAGAAAAGTCAAGACACACCTTGAAACGGGTACCGATAGAGGAGAATTTTGATTGTTTGGAATCGTCAGATAGTGGTGGGAACAAATTTGCAACGAAGGAGCATGTAGAAGCATTTAACAACGCTTGATGCTCGGCAATAACATAATCCTTGTTCTTGTCTAGGAAAAATTCTGTCTGATAAGTGACCTGGAACAATACACTCATGGTTGTTAAACGAGATACGTACAAACCAATTACTGACATTCTTGTATATCAATCCACAATCATGTGAACCAGTGCACGCAGAGGATAAGCAAAAGATGCTCACATCACCAGCATAATGACAAATAGTGAAGTCGCTGCGAGCCAATTTCGGCTTGGCAAAGCGCTTGTGGTTTTTGTATGTCTGGTAAAGCTTCTGAGCAAATGTGTCATGTGTTGATCTAGGAAACATGCTGCAAAACAAAAGTCTAACTTCAGCTACATTTTCTTTAAACAAAATTAGATTGTAAAAGTAATCTGAAAGCAGAACAAAACAACGGATTAGCATCTACAATTTGTATCTCAAACTCACCAAGCCTCATCTAAAAGAGCAATAATACCTCCGGGTTTCTGAAAGAAAAAGAAACAAACAACAAGAAGGAGCAACAAATGAAATGAGAGTCATTGACATAACAAGAAATATAGTTATCAATTATAGATGAGAAAAGCATCACTAAGAAAAAGCTAAGAGAACAACTTGAGATGGCTTAGAAGCTTTCAGGGCATCCTAAAACATGCTATTGACCGCATTTTTCAAGAACATTGTGCATAAAGAAATATAGAATTATCACACGAAACCTTTTCTATTAGGTCCAAAATATCTTGATTGTCTACAAACTCGATATAGCTCCAATCGATCTGCTCCTTCTTATACTCCTCTTGCTCCATTTTAAATACATGCTGCAAAGTGCGGCGTTACACAAGTTAGAAAGTACAAGGTCTAAATTAAAGATCAAGAAAGAGCTTGTATGATCAAAACCTGATTAAAGTGCTGCTGAAGTTTCTCATTAGTCAAATTGATGCAAAATTGCTCAAAACTGCAAAAATGCTAAAAACAGTAAGCAGTGGGCCAAACAACAATGACAAACTAGAGCCAAACGTGTTCGTGAATTCTTCGACGGTCAAACAGTAAAGTAATTTTCCTACATATAAGTTTCATTAGTTGCACAATATGTATATCTAACAATACTCCTTCGTGAATTACGTTCAACAGGGTAACCTCACAAGCTAAAATAACAATAGGAAATAGAATATTCTCAACCGTCCACGTTAGAAATAGCACTGCCTTGGCGATGAAATTGATCAGACCAATATAAACACAATGTAAAAGCAACCACATTAGACAAACTGAAAATCATGTATGTTTAGTCAAACTATCAGGAGCCTTCAATCTCTACACTTTTTATCGTAAAGAAACCCATCTATTCAATCTAAAAACAACAGGCATACCGGTTAAGCACCTGTTTGTCTTGAAACTCTCGAATCCATAAATATCAAGAACACCAATTAAGTACTTCGATTCAGGATCTTGACCAATTGAGCTATTAATCTTCTCGACGAGCCTGCAAAGACAGAAAAATATTAGTATAAGAAAAAAAATCTGTTGAAATACAATTCAAACTTATTACTTCAAATGAAGAGATGTAGCTACGGAGAATATCTTCGTCATTCAAGAATAGAGAAACTCACCAGTCAAACAACCTTGAGTACATGATTTTGGCTAAGGCATCTCTGCTAAGAGTTGCGGCTTCTGGATCAAGAGTTTTTGTGATGGTTTCATCACGGGTTGCCATGATACGTTTGCATAGAGAATCCTCAAGTGACTTTTCATCACACCTGCAAAAGTTATTATCATGTGAATAAGGAAACCCACTTCAGTCACATACAGAAGCAACCCACTTGAGTCTCTGAGGCGAGCCACTCACATGAGAAGCTCAGCGGCGGTTCTCAAATGAAACCAAGACTTTTCATCTCTGGGGATTGATGAATCAATCTCTGTTCCTTTAGCAAATTCAATATTCCCCAGATGCAGAATGGAAGCCACGACGCGGAAAATTGCGTCCTGGAGACATACCAAAAAAGGTATGAAGTTGGTGTTTATACTAATCTTACAAGTTTAGCTAAATTCAGCTGATGTGGTTACCTGCTCTTCGGAACTGATCCCGACGACATCCATAGCCTTTCTTGTTGCATGATATTCCTCCGCATCATTCAGACCATCCAATGCAAGACACTTAGATTGATTGAGATAGTGGTATGTCTTTGGATCACCAAGCTTGAACTTCTTAACATCCTGAAAGTAGAGTAAAGATAATTACGGAAATAATGTGTATTACTTTTTAAATTTTTATTTTGAGATGATGAAAACTTACTTCTTCTGGTGCAGCACAAAGCATATAGAAACAATGATAGTTTCTTTCGGGGTCAGACACCTGGCAAACACGCGATCTTTCCAACAAATAAGTTCTTATGGCAGCTCCAGATATCCTCCCCGATTGGTCAAACTGAATCTCCACGAACTTACCAAATCGACTGTAAGATACACAAATTGATAATTTTAAACCTTTCACACACAAAAAGAAACACTTAAACATAATAGAAAGAACACGAAGCAGAGTATAACGAAACCTCATTACCTGGAATTATTGTTCCTAACAGTCTTTGCATTTCCAAATGCTTCTAAAACAGGATTCGACTGCATGAAACATTAATATAATAAAAAATAAGAAACAGATCACATAAAGCAAAAAAGAATGATACCATGAATTCAAAGGAACTGAACATATTTCAATCTAGCCTACTAGAATAAGTTTTTGGTGTAATTATTCACCCCAGTTTCCAATGCAGAATAATCTCTAACCGTTCCCTCGATGATACTAAAACAGGAAACATCTATAACTATCTTTTTTCACCTCTAAAACTTTCTGCTCAACACTCCTCCCCTCGGCAGCAGCTCTCCCACCCATGTAAGCAAGATATCTCATAAGCAACTTTGTGCTTTCAGTTTTTCCAGCGCCACTTTCACCGCTAACCAAGATAGATTGACTTACTCCGTCATTAACCATCTGTCTGCAATAGAATAAACCAAGAAAATATGCAATTTATATAAAATAAAAAATGAGGCAAAACATTGGTCAGCGAGTATGTGATAAATTACCTATATGCAGCATCTGCAACAGCAAATGGATGTGGACTCAGTTCACCAAGGGAGGCACCTTTATATTGAGCCATCATATGGCTACTATAGAGATGTGGAAGTCTTCTAAACGGGTTAACAGCAATCAGTATGCTTCCCGTGTATGTCTGAAATTAAATAGGGTTCAAGCTAACAGCAAACAGTAAATAACGAGGAGATGCAATAGCTAATCAATCTCTACGAATTACTCACATAAATCTCATTTATATCATATCTTGATTGCAAATTCTGAAGTACTCCAGGCTCATGTAAATAAGCCAGCCTTGTCATATCTTCCACCCCAGATGCTGGCGCTTCCACATCTTTTGGATATATATTCGAGGCTTTAACGACGACCTGTGTTTCCAACCATTAAAAAACAAAAGGAGTCATTTAAGCTTCTCACCTTTCTACACACACGCACTGCAGAGGAATATCTTGTATGAAAAAAATCTGAAAAGCGCATACTTGTTTCCCTGAAGTGCAGAGAACTTTGATCTGTTCACCATTAATCTCTACAACTTCACCATCTAGCCAGGCCTCATCAGGGTCCTCCACCCACACATGCGACCCAACCGCAGGATTGAAGGTAGCGACCTGCAAAAAAACCAAAGGTATCAAAAGGGGATAGTTTTTACAGAGAAGAAATGTGAACAGCGAAGTGATATAATAATTTTATCGGAAGGAGACCTTGGCTGTAAACATGATCTTAAAACCAGAAACTTAACAACACTAACAAACATTGACTATTCACACCAAAGAAAGCTCTCAGATAGTATTGCAACAAAATCAAGCTTCCAAGACCTTTAGAGGATTGCATCTCATAATGACTACCAACAAAAGTCACAGCTTTCTCGAATCAGTTTGATACTCCATCAATGTGCCAAAGAGGCTATTCGGCGATACTAACCGAATAAAAAGTAATATTAATTGCGGTGTGACTAGATATAATCAACCAGCTTTCAATTAGCTTCCAAAAAGTCAGATTAATCAATGTAACCAGAAGTTGCATCAAATGCGCTTACACATTGAACTTGTCTTTGTCACCACTAGTAGCTAATGCAGAATCAGACAAGTCAGGGAGGACTAAGCACAGAGTTCTTAACAGGAATGTCTGAAATTGAAGTCAAATGTCTATCGTACATTGACTCTGTTACGAAACGAAACGATGCCATGACTCAAAACGGGATAAAAGATATTGAAAAATAAAAATACAATCGATAAACTAGAAAGCTGATCGTTGCATCAAAGTCAAAACTCAGACTCAATCAAACGAGAACACACGGGGCAGATAAATCAAAACATAAACCATTCTCCGTCTCATAAAACAACACGTAAACAAACAAAAAAAATGCAATCAAAACAGAAAGAAAACAAACATGACAAAACCTTTACCATTTTGTTTCACGAATTAGAAACTCAATGTGTTGTTGCTTTCTGTGGATCTTGCTGAGATCAAAGCAACATTGAACTTGTTGTAACTAAAGCCTCCAAACACCGACAAATACACCGACAATGCGAATGCAAAAATGCGAATTGACGAGATTCGATTCGATTCTCAGAAAAAAGTAATAGCAGAATCGGAACGCGTTTCTGATTTTGTAATGTCGAAATGTTTTGATTTTTTTGTTTTTTTTTTTGGTCTCTCTTATATTTCGTTTGCCTTTGTTTCGTGCTTCCCTCTCCCCTTACCTCCCCCACCTTTGGGATTTGTCTGGAGAAATTTTTTACTTAATTAAAATGACAGCATCATAACTAGACGTTGAATTACGACATTATATCCCCAAACTACCCCTCTCTTTCCTTTTATATTACGAGCTAGTATTTCGGACGCGGAGAACAACTAATTTTGTCCGAATTCTTACAAAAAAAACAAAAGTATTATCTAGTTCATTTTTGTTTTTATTTACGATTTACAACCCAAATTAACAGTTGCTTTCTAAAACATGTTCTCCTGTATAAATCAAGATTTCGATATCAAGATTCTTACCATTGCATGTAGCATATATATACACACATAAGCAACACGTGTTAACTGAAAAACGGTAGGCAAATATTAAAACATTCAAATCAAACACCCCGTACGGAGAGAGCCCGAGTAACGAAAAGCACTAAAAAAGATGGGCCCAACTCTTATCACTATTAGGCTTTTCGCCAAGTGTATTGGGCCTTTGACGAAATAAAAACACAAGTTATCTTACAAGTAAGTCCGTCCGTTCAACTTGGCAAGTAGGCTTCTTAGGGTCAATAGATTTATTTTGGTTTAGTTATCCATTGTACCAAACTAACCAGCTGTTGTGTTAATGATTAAGATGCTTTGTTGTTCATTGCAAAAAAGTTTGCCAATTGTTTGTAGTTTTTTTTTGGTCTTGGTGGAAGACTTACATAACTCAAAAACTCTTCTACATCATCTGTCATGTCTAAAGATTTGCCAACATTTTATGATTTAAACAGTTTAGAACTTCTTCATTTTCACTCTCCGAGTTAATTGGTCAATGGTCAGCCAAATTACAAAACCCTAATAAATAATTAAATAATAAGAACTACCATAGGAAATTACAAGAAAGTATTCCTCTTATCTATAACCGTGAATTCATCTCTTTTCTATCATATCTTCATACATTTGATCTTTATCCTTATAGCAATAGGTGATTGTAGATATAGGGTTATACTTATAGCACATTTAAATAAGGTATTATTTAGAAATATTATAAAATATAAGGGTAAAATTAAAAATTGGAAAGAATTGTGTTGAGATAATCAAAGAAGTAGTGTGGGCATATTTTTCAATAAGAGAGAAAAAAAGAAAGGAGATCCTTGTAATGTGTAGAAGCAGAGCTTGTTCACCCTTGGCATCGTGTTTCTCCTTTTAGGTTTCTTCCTCGTCCTCCATCGATAAAATCATCCCATCTCGGGTCGTCAGAGCCGCGGCCAGATTAGATCGGCGACTTCACCTCGCTTTCCACGGAGATCGCCGATTTTAGGGTTTCGTCCTCGTCTGGTCGCGTCTATGGATTCGCTGCCACATAGAGGGGAATTCATATGAAATCTCGGGCTTTCGAGATGACGGAACCTATGTGGTCACACGATCAACCTTCTCCTCGGTCGCCGATACCAGTCGCTAATTTCCATCGCCAAAGGTCAGAACTTGCTTATTGACTGAGTTTTGATTACGGAAACCTCTTTTCGATGCTTCTCTGCTTCTGAATTATGGAAACTTGGAACGACCTTGTTCATGTTTAAGAGATCCAGCGTTAGATCAAGTCATTAGATGGCTTAACTAGGAGATCGCTCAATTTCTGAATCCTGTTTTAGGCTGTTTTTCTCACAATCGAGAGATCTCATGTATTTATTAGTTTTGCCAACTTAATTATGTTCTAAACCACAACTTTGGCGGCTATTAAAATCGACACTATATGATTCTCATCTGGTTGCCTCACTCTCAATCTTGGTTTATGGTATGATTTGTTCAGGTGTAGGAGTGTCTTCAGGTTGCTGGTCCAGAGAGAGATTTCACCTAAATCGAAGTTTGTGCCACGGAAACGATGGGGAGTCAGCCGAGGGGATACTGATTCCTCGTGCGGAACCAGTAGCCAACCAGTCTGCGAGCTGGGACATAATCTTATTTCATGGTACCTTGCTTTCCTCGCTTCTACGTCTCTTCAAGCTTCCTTTATCATGAAACTAATGTATTTCGAATGTATGTAGGGTCGAGGCAGAGTCATTGCACCATTTATCTGCTAAGTACTGTCCTCTTGTGCCTCCTCCAAGGTCAACTATTGCGGCAGCTTTTAGTTCTGATGGAAGAACTCTTGCTTCTACACAGTAAGTTTTTTTGAGTCATATCTGTTGTCCTTTAGTTGTTTTTTCAGATTGCTAATGAGATTTACTTGGGTTTCGTATCTTGTAGTGGTGACCACACCGTAAAAATTATTGATTGTGAGACAGGAAAATGCTTAAAAGTTCTGACCGGCCATCGGAGAACACCCTGGGTGGTGAGTTAGTCAATGCTATCCTTTTTCTCTTAACGTCATTGATTCTATAACTTCCTATGGTTTTTAGGTAGCGCTTAAATTCGCCATAACTATCTATACATTACTCAATCTCATCTTGTCATTGTTTTCTTGGCGTTGGATGATTGGTGTCAACTTTGTTATATTTTTGTTTAGGTGTAGCATGTTAGACAATAGCTCCACTGGTTTAAGTTAATTTAGCTACACGTTATGCCCACTGCTTTAATATCTAATGTTATTGAGTTCTCTGCAGGTCAGATTCCACCCGCGCCACTCGGAGATAGTTGCTAGTGGAAGTTTAGATCATGAGGTGCGCTTATGGAATGCAAATACTTCCGAGTGTATTAGATCTCGTGATTTCTGTAAGTGCCAGGCATTATAGTATTTTGTTCTTTTTCCTCTTCTGCTTTTTTTTCCCATATAATTAACTTTCGTCCTCTTCTGCTTTTCCCTAAACAGATCGACCCATCGCTTCTATAGCTTTCCACGCTGAAGGTGATTTACTTGCTGTTGCATCTGGTCATAAGGTATCTTATTGCCTTTTAAATATCTTATGAAGCGCTAGAAAGTTGTAGGCGGTCTATCCTTTAAGAATAACATACCGGATCTAAAGGTCTCTTAATGATTAAGGCTTTTTTGTTGAAGTTGCACATATGGCATTACAATAAGAGCGGGGAGGACTCATCACCAGCAATTGTGCTGAAGACAAGGCGTTCCCTGAGAGCCGTACATTTTCATCCACATGGGGCTCCTCTTCTCTTGACTGCAGAGGTGAGCTACATATTGAGGATTCGGTTAATGTTCTGCCACTTTGTGGGCTTACTCTATCAACTGCAAATGGCAGGTGACTGACATTGATTCATCAGATTCCGCAATGACTAGAGCAACATCTCCGGGTTATTTGCGATATCCGCCACCTGCTATTTTCTTCACGAACACGCAGAGTGGCAATCGTACCAGCATGGCAGCTGAACTGCCACTTGTACCATTACCCTACTTGCTTTTGCCTTCATATTCTGCTGATGATCCAAGAATCCAATACCCAACTGGTACTGCTGGTCCAAGGATTGCACAACCAAGGTTTCAGAGTAATCAAAGTTCCGTAGAACACGGCGGCAGAACTCCTCCTCTTCCCTTGGCAATGCCCGGTGATCTTGCTGGTTCCTTTCATGTCCCTGAAAACTCTTCTAGCAGTACTTTTGCTGCCCAAGCTGGAGCTAGAACTTCGACTACTGCAGTTGATGCCATGGATATAGATGAAGCTCAACCTATCGGAAGAAATAGAATTCCCAATCAAGTTTCAAGTCAATCAGATTTACTTGAGTTTGGACAATTTCAGCAATTGTTCCACTTCAGAGACAGAGTTTCATGGGAATTACCTTTCTTACAAGGGTGGTTGATGGCTCAAAGCCAAGCTGGTGCTAACTCAGGGGTTGTTCCTACTGGTAGTAGTGGCCATGTCAACTCGTCTCCTCACACTGGTTCTTCTTCAGCATCACATTCATCCACAGCCAGTCTAGAGGCTGCAGTAGCGTCATTAGAAATCCCTGGTGGTGTGAACTTATATGGGGTTTCTGCAAGAGGGGACTCCCGGGACCGAATTTCACAGTCCCGCTTCGCAGGATCTGGTTTGGCAGAAGGTCTTCCTTCTCGTAACACTCAACACGAAGGAAATGATGTTCAACCTGTGGTAAACAGAATTCCGCCGGAACTGGCTACTTCGATTGCTGCTGCAGAATTGCCTTGTACTGTCAAACTGAGAGTCTGGTCACATGACATCAAAGATCCTTGTGCAATACTAAAGTCCGACAAATGTCGAATAACAATACATCATGCCGTTCTTTGCAGGTAATTTTTCTCCTTAATATGGCTGTGCTATTCTTGGATGATCGTGATGCTAAATAATATCACTCAAATTGATGGAGATACATTATGTGTGTATCTTTGCAGTGAAATGGGAGCTCATTTTTCGCCATGTGGGAGATATTTAGCCGCCTGTGTTGCATGCGTTATTCCTCATGCTGAGACAGATCCTAGTTTGCAGACTCTGGTCCAACAAGATTCAGGGCTCGCAACGTCCCCTACTCGACATCCTGTCACAGCACATCAAGTCATGTATGAACTTCGTGTGTATTCTCTCGAGAAGGAAACGTAAGTGCTACTTCCGTCTGTTTTCCGTGTGTTAATTATTGCATTTCTCAACTTGTAAAAATGGCATATAACAGAAAACTGACGATAGTGTCGTATATATGTATACAGATTTGGTTCAGTACTTGTGTCACGGGCAATTAGGGCTGCCCATTGCTTGACCTCTATCCAGGTTAGTCACCTTCAGGGAATACTTGGTTTGGTTATATTTGTTAGAGATAGGTGTCAATTACAGTAGGGGTACTAAATTGGTCTTTGTTACCTTCATTATCATGCCGATGATTTCTGTATCTATGGCATGTAATTTATCTATTCTTTGTTTGTTCGCATAGGATTGATATGATCCATAAAATAAAATGTAGCCACTGTGAGGATGTGAGAACTGTCCATTTCTTTCTGATAGTGTAAACTAGCTTGTGGAATAGCCTATTAATCATGTTTCTGATTGATTTAAATTATGGCATCAGCGAACATAACATGTAAATTCCATAGGTCAAATGTGAATTAATTTCCCTTTGTCTA
>KE154682.1:95234-121707 GCA_000411075.1 Sisymbrium irio | reverse complement strand
AACCCCCCCCCCCCCAACAATTTGTTTGTTAAGTACTTTAGAATTGGGTCGGTCCATCAGATTCTCACCACTAATCAATAGTCTAAAAGTCGTTTACTGATTAGTATAATTAAAAAAATTTGGTGCAGTTCTCACCAACCTCAGAGCACATATTGCTTGCATATGGTCGGCGTCATGGTTCTCTTTTAAAGAGCATTGTGAGTGATGGAGAAACAACATCACATTTTTTCACAGTGTTGGAGGTAACGTTTATTCTCCAGTAGTTTTGGATCGTCAAGAAAAATAAACTTTTTTGCAGATCCTATGTTCATTAACTATATTAACTTGAAATAATCATATTTAGATTTGCATCTTTTTCTCCTCTTTCGTTAGATATACAGAGTTTCGGATATGGAACTGGTAAGAGTACTTCCTAGCTCAGAGGATGAAGTCAATGTTGCTTGCTTTCATCCATCTCCTGGTGGAGGTCTTGTTTATGGAACTAAGGTAAGGGATCCAATAATGTGTAACTTTCTCGGTGCCTCGATTATACATTTACTAAGATTTTCTAAATTCTCTCACAGGAGGGGAAGCTTAGGATTTTCCGGTACAACACAGCTATTGCGTCAAACCTCACTGCACCCAACAGCTCACCTGAGAAGAACCTGGCCGAGGTAGAGTTATTGAGAAGGTTGATCTTCTTGAAATAATCAAAGTCATAAGGGTTTGAAGGGAAAATACGTAGTCTTTCTGAACTAACATATGCATATTTCGATTTTCTTCCTTTGAAAAAATACGAACAGGTGCAGACTTATGCATTAGAATGCTAGGCAGAGAAGAATCCAAGTCTCAACCGCTAGCTACGGATCTCGCATCACGGGCTTATACATCTTCCTCTGTTTCTTTTGGGTAATCCTACCCATTCCGGTTGCTCGCTCTGCTTTTTCGTTCTTCTCGGTGTGCGATTAAAATATCTGAGAAGCTTTTTCAATTCACAAGCTGGGTGTTATCTTTTTTTATCTTACTATGGAAGGTCGCAAGGTTGGATGTCCTTCTCAATTTACGACCTTTTTCTATAAGAACACAAAAAATGAAGTTCGAAGCAGGTTTCTTAGTCAGTTTTAAAGACTGCAGAATTTTTTTAAAAAAGATATATATATCGTTTTGTGTTTGTTGTAGCTTTGTAACTATGTTTGTAACCACGTTTCTATATTTGTAAGATTATCTTTACTTTTCTTGTTTTACCTATGAAATGATTTATTTTAATAGAGGCGGTTGATCCGACACGTAACAGAGTGAGAACAAGGTTGTCTTAAATAAAATGTTTAAAATCTGTTAACAAATTATCTTTTTAAAGAGATGTGCAGTGCAGGCGATGCCAACCAATGAGAAAAGCTGCCACAAAATGTTCATTAATTAAGTACACAAGTCATGAAGGTTGCTTCAAACGTAAAAGTATGCAAACTGTAGCCTATTGCCATCTTGTTTGTAACCCATTTCTCAACTTGGTGGACTCCATTTTCCGGCAACGAAGTCCTTATAGAGTTTGGACCTCCTCGATACGATGTAGAAGACTAAGAAACCGACAAAAACAAAAGCAAGAAGAGAAGAAAGATCACTTCACGCAAACCAAGTTGAGAAAACATAGTCCAATGTGATAAAATAACAAAACAAACCTGGAATCTCAGGGACGATAAAGTTAGGTTCTTTCAACACGTCATGCAATGTACTTCTCTCGTTCACTTTGACCATACCCGATGAACCCCTTCTCTTCACTTTTGCCCCAAGACATGGAAAATGAGTGAGCATTTATTTGGAGCAATTGACAAAGCAAAGCGCATATATTATCATTAGTTTAAGATTCTTACGGTTGTAGGGGGTTTTGGTTAAGCTTGTGTCGTCATCTCCAGTTGTTTCGGCTAGAGAACCTTTTGTACCTTCTAGAAGATACTGGAGAACTCTACTCCTAGGCAATGGAGTTCCCGAACTCGCCTAGAGAGAAGCATAGAGAGGAGAACAGGAGTTAGAACTAAATGCATCATAACACAATTTAGTCTATAGTGTGTTTCAGTCGCTTTTCAACGGATAAGTTCAGTGAATTCATCAAGACAAGATACATATGTAAAAGTTTGAGATGCAGACGTTAAGAAGAAAAACATTTTAAGTTAAAACAAGGGTTGATTATCCACAGTAAATATTTTTGAGGAGTGGAGTTGATTACCTCGTAGTAGAGCTCAATCACATCACGCGTATAGTCGTTGTTTTGATCCCATGGCAGCGGCGGGCTATCCGCTGAAAACATGTTCAGAGCGCTAAGGAGAGACAAGAAACTGAACAGAGCAAAGCTAATCCGTCATAGTTATCGAAATGAGATGCACGAACAAAGAAACTTAAATAAAAACGATTTCTTTTTTAGAAAAGGATATCATATCAAGATGGGATGCAAACATATCTGTCTCGCAGAAGTCCTCAACAAAGTCACTTGTCATGGCCTCTGCGTACAGAAGCAGAACAGGCCAATGTAGGATGTTGTCATTATCTAACACAGGCTTCTTCAAACCCGTGAGTTCTCGGTATATTGCTTTGCCAATCTTGACACCTCTGTTTTCGAAAGCAGAGAGACAAGCCTGCAACGAAACACCCAAAGCGACACTGAATGCATTAAAGCTTGATATACATGTTAACGGTGGTGATTCATTACATCCGAACATAAAAATCAAACCTTGGCTTCCACTAGAGCCCTGGAGACTTGAGCCTCATGTAGTTCTT
The DNA here is from genome assembly GCA_000411075.1 of Sisymbrium irio. Taxonomy (NCBI): domain Eukaryota; kingdom Viridiplantae; phylum Streptophyta; class Magnoliopsida; order Brassicales; family Brassicaceae; genus Sisymbrium; species Sisymbrium irio. The sequence goes on along the minus strand of KE154682.1, from coordinate 118,959 downwards.
TCTCTTGCTTCTTCGAATGAACCTGCTTTAGAAGCTTCTTCAAGTCCTCGTTACACGGGTCACTCCTGATTCCCTTTTCGCAATAAGACTTTGCATCGTCCAGCAAATCCAATGACACTGACGCCTTTGCAGCTCGGTACACCGCCTGTTGAAGCATGTAAAAGCCGTCAGGGAAATGATCAAAACAGGAAAACGAAAAAAGAAGTGGTTTTTACCTTAACGTTATCTGGAGAGAGCCTGATTGCTTCGTCAGCATCAGTGAGAGCACGACGATAGTTTCCTAAAAGTAGATTAACATGTGCTCTATTCGAGTACAAGATTGAAGTCTCTGAGTCACTTAAAGCTCTTTGATTGATAGCTTTCGTGTAGTTTTCCACCGCTTCCGAGTAATGTTTTTTCCCTTTCCTCACACATTCATTTCCCTGTTCCTGCGTTTCGTTTCAAACTCATATGCATCAGCAATAACGTAGGTGGTTCAGAACAAAAGAGAAGGAGTTGGATACTTTGAATTCGATGGCGGCGGATTCTTTGAGAGCAGAAATAGCTTCAAGGTCAGCTTTTTCGTTCTCTGTCATCGGTTCCGACCCAGCTTCCATCCACAACGCCATTGCGTCGAAGCAGAAAGGTTGAACACAACACTCCTCGAGATTCTATTGATTAACCTAGACCAAGACAGAACCAGTAGAAGAAGAAGAAGCTTCGAGTTCTTTGGAGGGAGAGACCGGGGGAATCATAACTTTAACCGAAGAATACCGGTTCAATTCTTTCGTCCCGGTTCGGCCGTAATAGCTTACATTGGGCCTTGATTGTGGGTTATGGCTGGGGTGCAATTGAGCATTATGGGCCCATGTAGTCCCAATTTATCCCGATTTAAAACAACGCATCTTATCAATTCATATGAAGTACATCAATATGCACTCAGATTTCTTCGAAATATGCACTACTAATTAAATGAGTATCAAATAAGAAAAATTAATGCCAACAATAAAATCAAATGAGATCCTGTTTCATTACGCGTAAAGGCTAAAGCTGAGCGCGACAATTCTAATGGTCGGTGGCAAAGAAAAAGACAAGTGGGCAAAATTTAAGAACTTTCTCTACTTTTCAATACCCTCGTGGTTGAATTTTAGGAGGTAGGCCCTTGCATTGGGCCTAACTCAAACCCGTACATCTCACAAAACATAACTGTCTCCTCTCCTCGTAATGACTCCCAAACCTTCCACAAATATGGACCCACATTCTCATTTACAGTCACATCCACCAATCGCCATTACCAGTTATAGGTACCGATTAAATTGTGTTGGATTCTCATACTTGATACTAAATTATCAACATAATACTCCGGTATAAGGACTAGGATCTAGACTGATAACTGAATAATAAATCGTGATCAGCTTTGTTAATGTTCCAGTGTTTGTGTTAGGCCCATAACGAGGCTTCTTAGGTCAGCATCGAAAAAGGACATGTGAGAGGAATGTGTTAGGTAATTCATTAATCCATCTTCATCATCACGCACGTTACACAGTGTTGGAACACGAACTTTTTACTAACTTTATTGTCAATTTTGTATATCGATTTCGAGTTAACGTACGTACGACTGATAATGGTATCTGTATATGTTCTTGATACAATAATGAAATGATAAAATAGCTATATTGTTTCACGTGTTGTTGCGAATTATACAATACATAACTAGAACTATATATGTCTAGCTATTATGCTACTTTACAGTTTAGTGGGAAAAAAAAATCATCATTCTGCATTTTTATCATTATATGATTCTTTTTAAGAGTTTAATCACCTCATGTATATACAGCTTATATTAGGATATAAAAATAAAACTTATGTAAATTACTAAGCTATTTAATCAAATACCTTTTTAGTTTCTATTTAAAAAATTTACTTTCACCATTTATCGTTGTAATCAATTCGGATTTTAAAATAAACTCTTTTTTAACCACAAAGGAGATGAATTCTCGGCTCCATCGAAATCTAGTTTTTCACCTTTTTGTTTGTCCTATAATGAACAAATAACTGCACAAGTGACATTCTGAACCATGTATATTGTCCATTAACTAAGTATTAAATTACTTATTATATCTATTGTCTAAGAAAAAGCTACCCTTTTTGGAATTTGTCTTTTTATAGGCGAGGTAATAAACGAACAAAGAAAGAAAGTGGGAAGTGAGCTGGCCTTGACGGGGAAGTGGTGCAAAAAGGTTTGAACAAAGCCACGACGATACCAAACAAACGCAAATGACAAAACTGTGCAGCAACAATTATATTTAATCAAAATTATATTAAATCATCATTATTTTGTTTAAAAATTATAATACATTATCATGCCTTCTAGATCGTTACATCACCGTCTCAACTCTTTCAAGTTACATGATCCGACCATTATATTAGAGTATGTGACAATTACATGAAAACGAAGTGCGAAGACTAATAACATCATAACACTGCGAGAAAATAATATATATGTATGCGGAAGAACATACGTATAGTCCCCAACGAGAAATGGTTTAACGTACCATTATATTAGAGTATACTATATCTATATATACTGCCAACGAGAGTAAAATAGTATATATTAAACATGTATAAAACTACATCACGTACAATTTTTAATGTATGGTCAGCAATAATTGACATGTATTAGAAAATGTAATGCCACGTAGGAAGCATTTGCATGGCATGTGTCTCCACAAACATACATACGGTCACTATATAAGAAATTGATTTCGGCTATATAATTATCATAATATTAGTTTTATTTTAATCTAAGATCCGCCCTTTCGGTTGAATATGCCCTCATGCTCTCACTCGCGCAAGAGAGCGCATGTATTATTTGACTCCCATTGAACGTAACGGAAACTAAACTATATTCTAGTTAAGATACGTTGATCTGGTGGGATACATGATTTGCACTGATGATTAATTTTATCATTTTAGATTGACCCACATGAATCTGAAAAACATAGGCTCAAACGTATCGAATTCATAATTAGCAAGTAGTACTTTGTTCATATATTATTATTTTTATTTGCAACTAAACCTTAGTCGCAAACTCTAAGTTACACAAGTCTGATTAGTTTAAGTCTAGGTGACACATTTGTCTCGTTGTTTTATAGCGGAGATGCTAGATTGATTTTCTTATTAAATTGTTAACGTATCTATCTCCACTTTATACAAATGAATTAAGAAAACGTTCAATATATACGTGTAGTACACCGCACGGAATTCATATATATATGAACCGATGTAGCAATATATAATTTGTAAAATCGAGCTGCAATTACCGATATCTAAATAGTTTATACATATCTGCTGACAACACATAGATTCACGTGTAGCACGAATATTCCATGGACTGTATATATAAGGTTCCATGATCCATTGCATCCCAAATAATTTACACGTTAATTAAAAGTAAAGTGAATTAAATCGAGAGAAAAGAAAACGTAAAAAAAAGCGGAATATATGATTCATTGCTTAGTATGGTTAAAGGTTAATAATGATGGGCGCTTTTATTGAAAATAGTTGTCAATAATACAATAGTTAATGAATATAATGGCATAAAGACAATTGAAAACCAAACAAAAGTCGCAATAAGAACACACACTAACATTCTGAGTCTGTGACATCGACGTCAATCGTAAGCACCGAGAAAAAAGGTTACGGCTTTATTAAACACACAGCATAATACAATACAGTAAAGCCCACGAAGAAAAGAGGGGAAAAGGCGAAAGGGAACGCCTTTGTTTTCTTTCACACTACACTAAACACACACGATCGACCCATAAAGTTTGCATTTTTGGTTTACCTTTTGGGATTAGAGAGAAAGAGAAGAAAAGATTATCTCTTTTTGAGTTTTGATTAAAGCGAAGAGAGATCTTCTCTGCTTCTTTCATCTCTCTCTTTCTCTCACGGATTCTCGATTTCCCACTGTGACGTCTGGTTTCAGCTGATTCGCTTCTCTCTCTCTTTCTCTCTCTCTGGGACCTATCGAGTTTTTGATCTACCAAAGCTGGTGAGGACCAAACGCAGCGTCGTGCTTCTTTTGTTTTTGTCTTTATGTCTCGTGTTTTTTTTTTATATATATTCTGTGATTGATTCTACGTGTTGGTTTGCAGAGAAACTCAATTTGTTTTTGATGTGCAATGTGTCGATTGATTTGATGATATAATTTCTTTTTTAAAAATTTCTTTTTTTTTTGTTTGGTCTCTCTTGTTTGCAGCTACGGCCTTTGGGATGTAGTGAGATGCTCGTTTTAGCTCGTAGAATCCGCCCCTTGTTCTCAAACATACTCTCTCACAAATCTTTCCATCATGGATTTTAACGAGATCTCGTCCATCTTTGGAGTGCATTTGCCACTGCTGGAGCTCTGTTCGGTCTTCTTCAACCTCACGCTTTTCGTGGTGTTTCTCTTTGCTTTCTCCGCCAGGCAGATTCTCGTCTGCGTGCGTAGAGGCAGAGATAGGCTCTTCAAGGAAGATACAGTTTCTGCTTCTACCCGTAATGTTAGCTCGGAAAGAGATATTAACGATGTTAGTTTTGGGACTGGGTTTAAATTATCTCTGCTATGTTGCTTCTATGTGTTAGGCGTGCAAGTTTTGGTTTCAGGGTTTGATGGGATTAGTGTTATAAGAAAAGCCAGTGACTGGTTTGTTCTTTGCTTCCCAGTTGCTCAAGGTTTAGCTTGGGTTGTTATTAGCTTCTTAGTTCTTCATTTGAAATACAAGCCATCGGAGAAGTTACCCCTCTTGCTGAGGATATGGTGGTTCTTGGCGTTTTCGATCTGTCTCTCTACGTTGTATGTGGACGGAAGAAGGCTAGCGATTGAAGGCTGGAGTGGATGCTCTTCACATGTTGTCGCCAATTTAGCTGTTACACCTGCTCTCGGGTTTCTTTGCTTCGTGGCGTTGAGAGGCATTTCTGGTATTGAAATTCGCCAAACCTCTTCTGATCTTCAAGAGCCTTTGCTTGTAGAAGAAGAAGCAGCCTGTCTTAAAGTCACTCCATATAGTAGTGCTGGACTGGTTAGTCTAGTGACCCTTTCTTGGTTGGATCCACTTCTCTCTGCCGGCTCAAAAAGACCGCTTGAGCTTAAGGATATACCGCTTCTTGCACCGAAAGACAGAGCCAAGTCAAGTTACAAGGTGTTGAAGTCGAATTGGAAGAGATCGAAATCCGAGAATCCTTCAAAGCCTCCTTCTTTAGCACGTGCAATTCTGAAGTCCTTTTGGAAAGAAGCAGCTTGCAATGCCGTCTTTGCTGGGTTGAACACTCTCGTGTCCTATGTGGGCCCCTACTTGATTAGCTACTTTGTTGATTATCTTGGTGGGAAGGAGATCTTCCCTCATGAAGGATATGTTCTCGCTGGGATATTCTTTACGTCCAAGCTTGTAGAGACAGTCACCACTCGTCAATGGTATATGGGGGTTGATATCCTAGGGATGCATGTCAGATCAGCTCTTACAGCGATGGTATACCGAAAGGGTCTCAAGCTTTCGAGTATAGCGAAGCAGAATCACACGAGCGGCGAAATTGTAAACTACATGGCAGTTGATGTCCAGCGCATAGGAGATTACTCATGGTATCTTCATGATATTTGGATGCTTCCGATGCAAATAGTTCTCGCGCTTGCAATCTTGTATAAAAGTGTGGGCGTAGCATTTGTAGCTACATTAATTGCGACAATAGTCTCGATTCTTGTCACAATTCCATTAGCGAAAATTCAAGAAGAGTACCAAGATAAGTTAATGGCTGCAAAAGACGAAAGAATGAGGAAAACGTCAGAGTGTCTTAGGAACATGAGAGTTCTGAAACTGCAGGCGTGGGAAGATCGGTATAGAGTGAGATTGGAAGAAATGAGGGAAGAGGAATATGGGTGGCTTCGCAGAGCCTTATATTCACAGGCCTTTGTTACCTTCATCTTTTGGAGCTCCCCAATCTTTGTATCCGCAGTTACATTCGCTACTTCAATATTTCTAGGCACTCAACTAACAGCTGGAGGTGTTCTTTCTGCTCTGGCCACATTCAGAATTCTGCAAGAGCCACTTAGGAACTTTCCTGATCTAGTATCAATGATGGCTCAGACAAAGGTTTCCCTTGATAGGATTTCCGGGTTCTTGCAGGAGGAGGAGCTTCAGGAAGATGCAACTATCGTTATTCCACGTGGGCATTCGAATATAGCCATAGAGATTACAGATGGTGTGTTTTGTTGGGACCCGTTTTCTTCAAGGCCGACATTATCTGGGATTCAGATGAAAGTAGAGAAGGGTATGCGCGTGGCTGTCTGTGGCACAGTTGGCTCTGGAAAATCGAGTTTTATCTCTTGCATCCTTGGGGAAATCCCGAAAATCTCTGGTGAAGTAAGTTTATGTGTAGTGTGTCGTCTTAATTGCCTGGTTACTTCTTTATTATTCTCTGAAAAAATCATTAATCGTCCTGCTGATAATTGTTATATAGGTTAGAATATGTGGTACTACTGGTTATGTGTCTCAGTCGGCTTGGATTCAGTCTGGTAACATTGAAGAAAACATTCTATTTGGCAGTCCAATGGAGAAAGCAAAGTACAAGAATGTGATACAAGCATGTTCCCTAAAGAAAGATTTAGAGCTTTTCTCACATGGGGACCAAACGATTATCGGAGAGAGAGGCATAAATCTCAGCGGTGGCCAGAAGCAACGTGTACAACTTGCAAGGGCATTATATCAAGATGCTGACATTTATTTACTAGACGATCCTTTTAGTGCTCTTGATGCACACACTGGCTCTGATTTGTTTAGGGTAATAAGCAATTCTAAAACCACAAATCACGTTTTCATATTTTGAGTGTGAACGTTTGCATAACGCGGTAGTTAATGGCTATACAGGATTATATTCTATCTGCATTGGCTGAGAAAACTGTGGTTTTTGTGACGCATCAAGTTGAGTTTCTTCCTGCAGCTGATCTAATCTTGGTGAGAAACTCTTTTTCTCGATTTTACTACGCATAAATTTCGCCTACTGTTGGTCTTTTTAGAAATGCTAAAGAGTCTCTTATAGGTGTTTAACTTACCAGCTGTGATGAACTTGTCTCTATTGTTGCGGAAAGGTAAAATTGTAGGAGTATTCAAAGTATTTTTTTTATGACAAGTTCTGAAAAATATTTATCTGTGTTGTTTCAAAGGTTATGAAGGAAGGCCGGGTTATTCAATCGGGTAAATATGATGATCTGCTACAAGCTGGTACTGATTTTAAGGCCTTAGTGTCTGCCCACCATGAAGCAATCGAGGCAATGGATATCCCAAGTCCCTCGGACTCTGATGAAAATCCAATTCTCGATACTTTGGTCATGCATAATTCAAAGTCAGATGTTTATGAAAATGACATCGAGACTTTGGCAAAGGAAGTTCAAGATGGTGGATCTGCTTCAGATCTAAAGGCAATCAAAGAGAAGAAGAAGAAAGCAAAGCGTTCCCGCAAAAAGCAGCTTGTTCAAGAAGAAGAAAGAGTGAAGGGAAAAGTGAGCATGAAGGTGTACTTGTCATACATGGGTGCAGCATATAAAGGCCTTCTGATTCCTCTTATTATACTGGCACAAGCTTCTTTCCAATTTCTTCAGATTGCTAGTAATTGGTGGATGGCTTGGGCGAATCCTCAAACTGAAGGTGACCAGTCTAAAGTGAGTCCTACAGTTCTTCTCGTTGTTTATACAGCCTTAGCTTTTGGAAGCTCCGTGTTCATATTTGTACGAGCTGCTCTGGTTGCAACTTTTGGTCTAGCTGCTGCGCAGAAGCTGTTCTTGAATATGCTCAGAAGTGTGTTCCGAGCGCCCATGTCCTTCTTTGATTCCACTCCTGCAGGAAGAATTTTGAATCGGGTATGTAGATGTGACACTATGCAACCAAAGTTATAACGTAACCAAAATCCACACTTTCTGTAGTGCCTTCTCACTTAGGAAATTTTGTGATTGGTGTGTAGGTTTCTATTGATCAAAGTGTTGTAGACCTTGACATTCCATTTAGACTCGGTGGGTTTGCTTCAACAACGATTCAACTATTTGGAATTGTCGGTGTAATGACCAATGTTACCTGGCAAGTTTTCCTTCTTGTTGTTCCCGTAGCGGTTGCTTGCTTTTGGATGCAGAAATATTACATGGCTTCTTCAAGAGAACTGGTTCGCATTGTCAGTATCCAGAAGTCTCCAATAATTCATCTCTTTGGAGAATCAATAGCTGGTGCAGCCACAATAAGAGGATTTGGCCAGGAAAAAAGATTCATCAAGAGGAATCTTTATCTTCTCGATTGTTTTGCTCGACCTTTCTTCTGCAGTATCGCTGCTATAGAATGGCTTTGTTTACGCATGGAATTACTTTCTACGCTTGTATTTGCTTTCTGTATGGTTTTACTCGTCAGTTTTCCACATGGAACCATTGATCCAAGTAAGTATCTCTAGCTCCTTTAGCAAATTAGCATCAACAAACGTCAATCCATAACGAGTAGTTCCTAATCTAGTTGTTTCTGTTGTGATAATAGGTATGGCAGGACTTGCTGTGACATATGGGCTTAACTTGAATGGACGTCTATCACGATGGATACTTAGCTTTTGTAAGCTTGAAAACAAAATTATCTCCATCGAAAGGATCTATCAGTACAGTCAGATCTTAGGAGAAGCCCCACCAGTTATCGAAGATTTCCGCCCGCCTTCCACGTGGCCTGAAAGAGGAACAATTGAGTTGCTTGATGTTAAGGTACTAAGCAAAAATACCATCTTTTTAGTACATCTCTTCCCTTTCTTTCTTTTCATGTTTTCATATTGTTTTGGTTCATTTTTTAAAGGTTCGTTACGCTGAGAATCTTCCGACGGTACTCCACGGGATAAGCTGCGTGTTCCCTGGTGGAAAAAAGATTGGAATTGTTGGACGAACGGGAAGCGGAAAGTCTACTATGATTCAAGCTTTGTTTCGGTTGATTGAGCCAACTGCTGGAAGAATTACTATAGACAACATTGACATTTCTCAAATTGGTCTTCATGATCTACGTAGTCGCCTCGGTATCATACCTCAAGATCCTACATTGTTTGAAGGAACAATTCGAGGAAATCTTGACCCACTTGAAGAACATTCAGATGATAAAATCTGGGAGGTATGTATATTAATTGTCATGTTTGTTTCGCACTCATACGCGAATACCTGATTCTAGAGATTTACTACAAACTTTTTTCCTTACAGGCACTTGATAAATCACAGCTTGGAGACGTTGTCAGAGCAAAAGACCTAAAGCTCGACTCTCCAGGTATAACTAATTGCACCAAAAAACTGCTCCTTATTTCGTAGATCTTTTCGCTTGCTTGTACTGATTCTTGGATTCGAAACATGAACTGGTTTAGTGCTGGAAAATGGAGATAATTGGAGTGTTGGGCAGAGACAGCTTGTGTCCCTTGGGCGAGCATTACTTAAACAAGCGAGAATACTTGTTCTTGATGAAGCAACAGCATCAGTAGACACAGCAACAGACAATTTGATCCAGAAGATTATCAGGACTGAGTTTGAAGATTGCACGGTCTGCACCATTGCTCACCGGATCCCAACTGTTATCGACAGTGACCTTGTTTTGGTTCTCAGCGACGGTTAGTCATATAATACAAAACCAAGAAACATGGATGTGTTGTTCATATTACCCGTCCTTTTTGGGAGAACTCAAATGTTGTTCTGTGGTCTGTGTTGCAGGTAGAGTAGCAGAGTTTGATACTCCTGCGCGGCTCTTAGAAGACAAATCATCCATGTTCTTAAAACTGGTAACCGAATACTCATCAAGATCTAGTGGAATGCCTGATTTGTGATCAATGATGTTAAAATTGAGGTTAGGGGGCGTTTCAAGAGAACATAAAAACAGAAAAAATGTGACAAAGCTGCTTAAGGTCTCTAAGCAAGAGAGAGTTCCACGGGAAGAAAAAAGGCATGAAATGATGCAATTTTCGCGCTTACATACTTTTAAATCTGTTCTTTTGAACACTGAAAGAGACCTTCTTGTACGGAAAACAGTTTCTGTGGCGTCTTTTTTGAAAAAAATATTATTGATAATCTGCAAAAACAAAGGAGAAGATTAGAAGAAAGATGCTATTTTTTTTGTTATTGTTAAATAGATCCGTTGATAAATGATTATGATTAAAGGATACAATGTGAAAAATCACTATAAGCACTATAAAGCAGTGAATAAGTTTTCATCTAACAGCAATAACATCATCTTAATCCATGTTTATCATCAAACACTGATTATTACCACATCCAACAAGGCAAGGTAGTAGTGAAAATGGGTCACTATATGGGCTTGTAATGATCATAAAGAGCCCGATAAGATAGAGCGACGTCGTACAAAGATGCAGTACCCGATGGAAAAGACGAGGCGTGTGCAGCGTGCGTGTATAAATGCACGTAGTGAACACTCAATCCGCTGCTGCATTTAATTTCCTTCAACGGTCACATTTTATATTTAAGACAATGGCTTGTAGTTTTGTTAAAGGGGTTATACATTTTTTTTTTGGTCAAGGGATTTAAACAAAGGCTTATACAAATGTGCGTGTTTTTTTTTTTTAAAGGTGCCGCCGATAGTTGATTCCTTTGTTTCTGTTTTTTAAGATTTTCAAATTTCAACCCCTCGTTGATAATTTATTTATTTAATACATATCATATGGTTTAAATTTCTGGTTTCATTGAATTTCCGTCTAGCCAATATTTATTGGAAACTGAACCAAATAAATTTCGAATCTTTTGTTTCTCACAGAGGCTACACAAACTAAAATGCAATAAACACTAACCAAAACATCTCGTGAACAAAAAGAAAATAAACAGAGACGCAGAGACAGAGACAAAAACCCTTACAAGTGAAAAACCTTAACAGCTTCAACAGTTCCACTTAATGAGAGTTCCATATATTCAGCTTTGAAAATCTGAAAAAGAAAGAGAAGGGTAGGAAGCTCCTACCTCTGCAAACATACAAATGAAACTCGTGATGAAGAGCTCTTACTCCTCACGAGCTTCATCATCTTCTTCCTTAGAATCCGAATCCCAGCTTTTGAATTTTCTTCACTCTTCTTTAAATACCCAATTCTTCTTCTCCAGAACCATGCACTTCAAAAACCACAACACCAAACCAACTCCTTGCTTCAGTGCTTCTTTGCAATGGAACCCAAAACTCTCTCTCTCTGCATTATCTTTCTTCTCTTTGTTTCCTCTTCTTCCTCAGAAACCCTGCAGAAACAGACTTACATCATCCAGCTTCACCCTAATAGCGAAACCGCTGAAACCTTTGCCTCAAAGTTTGATTGGCATCTTTCTTTTCTCCAAGAAGCGGTTCTAGGTGTTGAAGAAGAAGAAGACGAAGAGCCTTCTTCACGGCTTCTCTACTCTTATGGCTCTGCCATTGAAGGCTTTGCTGCTCATTTAACCGAATCAGAGGCCGAGACGCTGAGGAATTTACCTCAAGTTGTTGCAGTGAGGCCTGACCATGTTCTTCACGTTCAAACCACTTACTCTTACAAGTTCTTGGGACTCGACGGTCTTGGAAACTCCGGTGTATGGTCTAAATCTCGGTTTGGCCAAGGCACGATCATAGGCGTGCTTGATACCGGGGTTTGGCCTGAAAGTCCTAGCTTTGATGACACCGGGATGCCTTCGGTTCCACGGAAATGGAAAGGGGTTTGCCAAGAAGGAGAGAACTTCAGTTCCTCAAGCTGTAACCGGAAGCTAATCGGTGCTAGGTTCTTCATCAGAGGCCACCGTGTGGCCAACGCTCCGTTGGAATCACCAAACATGCCTCGTGAATACATATCCGCCAGAGACTCGACGGGACACGGGACTCACACGGCTTCAACAGTTGGTGGATCCTCTGTTTCGATGGCGAATGTTCTTGGAAATGGAGCAGGTGTAGCTCGTGGGATGGCTCCTGGAGCTCACATCGCGGTGTACAAAGTCTGTTGGTTCAATGGTTGTTACAGCTCTGACATTCTCGCAGCCATAGATGTAGCGATTCAAGATAAAGTCGACGTTCTTTCCCTCTCCCTCGGCGGTTTTCCTATTCCTTTGTATGATGACACAATCGCCATTGGTACCTTCCGAGCCACGGAACAGGGGATTTCTGTAGTCTGTGCAGCTGGTAACAACGGTCCAATCGATAGCTCGGTTGCAAACACAGCTCCTTGGATCTCAACCGTCGGCGCAGGCACGCTTGATCGAAAGTTTCCTGCTGTGGTTCGATTAGCTAACGGAAAGCTTCTCTATGGAGAGTCTTTGTATCCAGGGAAAGGTTTAAAGAAAGCTGAGAGAGAGGTGGAGGTGGTTTACGTCACAGGAGGAGAAAAAGGAAGTGAGTTTTGCTTGAGAGGGTCACTTCCAAGAGAGACAGTCCAAGGCAAAATGGTGATATGTGACCGTGGAGTCAATGGAAGATCTGAAAAAGGACAAGCGATCAAAGAAGCAGGTGGAGTTGCAATGATCTTAGCTAACACAGAGATCAACCAAGAAGAAGATTCTATCGACGTTCATCTCTTACCAGCTACGTTGATAGGTTACGCAGAGTCAGTTCTTCTGAAAGCTTACGTAAACGCCACGGCTAGACCAAAGGCGCGGATAATTTTTGGCGGGACAGTGATTGGGAGGTCAAGAGCACCTGAAGTGGCTCAGTTTTCAGCTAGAGGACCGAGTTTAGCCAATCCGTCGATCCTTAAACCGGATATGATTGCTCCAGGAGTCAATATCATCGCGGCTTGGCCTCAAAATCTAGGACCAACGGGACTTCCATATGATTCAAGAAGAGTTAACTTCACCGTGATGTCAGGAACTTCGATGTCTTGTCCACATGTTAGCGGAATCACTGCTCTTATACGGTCTACATACCCGAAATGGTCTCCTGCTGCTATCAAATCCGCAATGATGACAACAGCTGATTTGTATGATCGTCGAGGGAAAGAGATAAGAGATGGGAACAAACCAGCAGGACTGTTTGCGATTGGAGCAGGGCATGTGAATCCTCAAAAGGCGATAAACCCGGGATTGGTTTACAACATTCATCCGGTGGATTACATCACTTACCTCTGCAGTATTGGGTTCACAAGATCAGACATTCTAGCAATCACTCACAAGAACGTGAGCTGCAGTGTAATCCTGCGGAAAAACCCTGGTTTTAGCCTCAACTATCCGTCCATGTCAGTGATTTTCAAACGTGGGATGAAGAGGGAAATGATCACAAGGCGTGTGACTAACGTTGGGATCCCTAACTCCATATACTCTGTGAATGTTAAGGCTCCCAAGGGGGTCAAAGTGACTGTATACCCTAAGAGACTTGTGTTTAGCCACGCGGATCAAACGCTGATGTATCGAGTTTGGTTTGAACTGAAGAAGGGAAACAGAGGAGAGAAGGTGGCTACCTTTGCGCAGGGACAGTTGACCTGGGTCAACTCTCAAAATTTGATGCAGCGAGTTAGGAGTCCAATCTCTGTGACCTTGAAGAATCATTGAGCCAACGGAGGAAACGTTTCATTCTATTTCAAGAGTTTGTTTTTGCATCAATAGGGGTTTAGGGGGGGTTTTATGCTATAAAACCATAAGTAAACAATAAGGAAGCTACATTTGAGTTGTGAGTGAAGCTGATTGATTGTTGTTGTTATTCTCAGCAGTAGCTGTATTTCATTTATTTCAGATTCTTAATGGTGATTCTATCAGATAGTTCGATTTGATCCATGAGCCCGGACGCCATTAGAGTGATAAACCATAAACATACAAGGTTCGTGTAGTAGGTTAAATTTTCTTTGATATTCACAAACGACCACAGACACACATATGCACTCCTTTATACTCATAAATACATGTATATATGTGATTGTCTGAACGAGATTTTAACAATTTACAGACCATTGAAGTGTAAATGAATTAAAGTAACAGGTAACATAATGGAACCTGTTTGTTTGTTTTTTGGTTGTGTTCTTGTCTCTTTTTATCTCCATGTTCTATCATTTGCATCTGACAGAAGATGAAAGAGAAGGTGATTTCACCCTTCAGCTCGATTAAAAAGAGATGTTGAGCTGAGAGTGTTTTCTCAGAGAAGATGAATCCCTACTTACCACCTCCAGTTTCAACTGATGTTCTCATAATTCTCAGTCTTTTCACGGACCCGAGGAACATCCTGAGAAAGGAACAACAAAAACATACATGAGAAAGGGTGTGACGCATAACAAATACAGATTGACGAACTGGGAAGATATTAGGGACAATGTCATACTGCCATGGAACATCTCCTACAAGCATCCAATCTCCGTCTTTATCTTGATACGTTATGATGTATTCTGATGAGCCATCAAGTAGTTCTGACGCACGTGTTTCCTTGATTGTCTTGCATCCTTGTGCGTCTGACGATCCAACAAATTTGATCAATCATAACGACCCACCATGAAAGTAATATATAAAATGGAATGAAAGAACTGACTTGTTACAGAAGAAGGTATCTGGAAAAACATATGCTCCAAAGTTTTCGCCAAGGCTTCATAAGAATCCAGTGCAGTGAGATCAATCTTCCTTCCAATTATAACTCCGTCCATTGTAACCTTCACAAGCATGGGCGATCTGATGAAGCAAACATCATTTTTCTTGGCGGCCACCACGCCGTTTTTCGTTGTGTCCTTTTGGATGTCAGAGCTCAAGCCGTCTTCAGTGGCCAAGGGCTTAGCTTGGTTGACCAAACTATTGATTCTGTAAGTCCGTAGAGGCGGCCACCCTACCGCAGCATGTCTGCTCCCATTACCAAAAGAAAAGATTCAAATCATAAGAAGAAACAGTAATCACATATTGTTCACATATCTCTGCCATTAATCAATCTCACAAGACAAAGAGGTCTAAAATGTTAGGGTGATTCATTCATAGAAACCTTCACAATACTCAAACCTGAGACCAATCATATACATATAAAGTCTGGAAGATGAATTACCCTTTTGAGGCAGCAGCAGAAGAATCAGCAGAACGTTTTGTTCCACTTTCTCTGGTCAGACTAGAAGACGAGGAAACCAAAGATGGAGAAGAAGACCGAACCTTTGAGTGATTCCGACGACTGTTCAGACCAATGCTAAGACCCAGAGCTAAGTCGAGCTCTGTCCCTGTCACCGGCTCGTCGGGGCAAGACGAATCCTCCGAAGACAGAGCGACGCTGTCGTCTTCCTCAGCTGGTGATACTCCGATCATAACCGACGCACTTGAAGAACAAACATCTCTTAAACCATTCATTATCCCAAATCAATTCACAGAAAAACAAAGAAGAGATTTTCAGAAGCTGAAATTCAAATTCAAATCACCGATCAATAAACCAAACGAACAAAAAGGTTAAAACTTTCAATTCCTCCACAACTCTGAAACTTAGAGACAGAGAGAGTTTACGCAAAAAGTCACGCACGAAACAGAGAGACTTGGATTCACGGATCAAAAGAAACGATCTTTTTTCTCAGAGAGAGAAAGAAAAAAGAAGGAAAAAGCGGAAACGGTACACGGATGTGTGGGTTTGGTGGGGTTTGTTCGTCTAAATAAGTTATCACTGCTTTAAATATTACAATAGCGGACCCACCTGTATACTCTTCCAACGACACTCTTATGTCTTAACGTTAATCCTACGCTAATCAAAATTAATAGCTTTGCGTGAATTAAGGTTCTCCTCTTTGTCTCCTCTTCACTCAATTTTCATTTTCCAGCTTCACTGTTTACATTACAGTTTCACCATCTTTCATCGCCGTACCAATTGTTCTTCTGCTTAGGTCCAGTCGGACCTTCTTCGCCGGATAGTTCCACTGGAAGTTTTCTCAACACGTTGGCCATCCAAACACTAACCATCCTCGGAAACCGATTCGCCAACCTCTCAATCTCCTCCCGTGAATCGTACACAACCTTTGGTCCCCACTCTCTCATATACTGCAGCCACGACGGTTCCTTCACCACCACACCGTCTCCGAGATACTCTGCAGCAACGATCTCGTACCGTGAGCTAGAATCAACTAAGAGATCGCTACGTGCAGTGTCGTTCCTTATCCCAATGCCAAGCATCGTTGATCCCTGTAAGTAAACACCAGCTTTGGGAAAGCTCGCGTGACCATATCTGGACGAGTAAACGACGGGTTTGTTGCTTCTGGTAACGAACTCAAGATCGTAAGCTTCTATCCACTCGCCGCCACTGTGCTGAGAGAAGTAGATTGAGTAGAGTTCACCGGAGAAGTTGCTGATTCTCAGAGTGAAATGTTCCCAATCGCAGACGTGTTGTCCGATGCTGATCAATGGGACATCCATGAGTCCTAGTTTTAAGGTAGCTGGTCCGTTGAAAGGACAGAAGATCCAGAAGACAAGATCAGTGAACGTTCCTCCAAGAGCAGGCTTTATGTGAATGTAAAGTTTCGAGCTTTCGATGTTTCCTCGCTTCACGATATCTCTTTGTTGATCATCACAAGGCAGATCGATCCAGTATCGTTTGTCGTTGCTTCCTCCTTGAGGCAAGTTCGAGCCTTTTTCATCGATAAGTTCGCTAACGGGATTGCCCTTTTCGCAGAGGACTGCACCGTTCTTGAAGAACCAAGAAACAGAAGATGGTAAGTAGGTTTCACCAGGGTGGAAGATTAGTGTTGGACCGTAGTGTTGGATCAAAGCTCGAATCTGATCAACATTTGGCATTGCATGTAAACCCGTATCTAGATTTTTCAGACAAGCGATAGTGAGATCTTCTCTAGCGACAAGACGAGTTCTGCAGAAGAAAGTACCTGCAGAAACACCTTTGCCCCACATTCCGCGTTCTGAAGGCCGAGTTCTCCATATAAACAGAGGAACACGTAAAGATTGTGAAACAGCTGTGACAATGACTGTGTGGGTTTCACATCTTTCAGTAAGATCAGCTCTCACACATCTGACTTCATTCAACTCGGGTTTCGTGGAACTCTTTGTAACGACAAAACCCATTGATCTATAACCTTGAGGAGGCTGCGGTAACCAGAAGTAACCGGGTTCTTCTTCTCCTGCTGCTGATGAATCATTGGAGCTCCAGACTGGTGTAAAATCAACAGGTTCCACTAGCGCAGGCTTATTTCCTTGTTCTACTGAATCCACTAAGTCTCTTGCCGCAAGAAGATAACCTCTCAAGGGATGAGAATCAGACTGGCAGTAGTGACCTAAGCAATGGAAATCTTTAGGCAACAATCCCTTTGGTTTGTAGAACGAAATGCACTTGTTCTTGTTCTCTGTGGATCTGTATCGCCATATGAACTCAAAATCCGTAATTTTGATGACTTCTAATCTACCGAGATTGATTGTTCCGGAGCCAAAGCCTTGACCTGACGATCAGTTTCAAATGATAAAGAAACAAAATCTGATAATATGTTTTTAAAAACGCAACCTTTCACCTGTATAAAGAATCTTTCAAACGCAAAAAAAGATTCTGATCAACCATTGCTCAAATTAGATTAGTGGATACTGGATTGGAGTACAATAGGTTTCAAGAACTTGGGAGCTATGATATAGACTATAGAGATCTGATAAAAAAACAAAAAAAAAGCCAGTCGAATTTCAAGAAATGGTGTAAGATGGAGAATCTCTAAAATTTGAAAACTTGGTATTTGAAATCGCTAACAAGAGGAGTATGGAAAATAACAATCGTTGGAATCTGAGTTACCTGGAGGCCATTGGGGGATAGGAGCCGGAAGAGAGAAGGTTTCAGGGTCATTTAATGGCGGAAACTCTCTGACATTGTCCCAGTGGAGACATCTGTATCCCAACATTTCTCTCTCTCTCTGTCTCCCTGATCTCGAGAAATCCCAATGAGGGATATTAAAAATGTCAGGCTTTTGGAAAAAGAAAAGAAAAGTTTCCTTTAATTAGAGAAATTGATTAAAAATGGTCATGTTGTATATCACTGTACAAGACTTCTTGGGGAAGAAGTTATCTCGCCTTTGATTTCAAGAAATGATGCCAAATGAATATAAAGACGAGCTTACACCCAAAATTAAAGGAATATAAAGATGAATAACTTAACAACCACACACAAACTATGTCTAACAATCACACACAAACTATGTTTTAGCTACAACGTGAGCAATCGGTTTTGTCATTACAGATTTAATGCGGAAATTTTGTTCACTTTTAAGAATAAACAGGTTTGTTTTTGCATCGGTTTCGATTAATTTGTACACTAATTCCAATTCCGCCTTCAAAAAAAAAATTCCTGTGAAATTAACTGCCATAATTTAAACCGAACTAACCAGCTCATCGATTCGAACTTTTCTGGTTACAATCTGTCTCATAACCAGCGAAAATCCAAGAAGCTTTTACGGATCAAACTGAAAAGTATATCTAATGTCACTGCTCGAGAACGGAGACATGTAAACATTCAGACACGAGCCAGATACTAACTTGAGTAACTAAAGAGGAAATGGTTACATAAATCTCATAACAAAAACAGACCAACAACACCAACAAGCTCAGTAGTAAGTGTTGTAGTAAGCTTGAGGAGCAGCAGCAGCAGCGGGTTGCTGGACCGGCGCAGCCACGGGTGTTGCAGTGGCAGCAGGAGGTGCGTAACTCTGTGCTGGGTATGCCTGAAACGTTTTCACAAACAACTGATTTCATTAGTAACTCGTGGCTAGTCTTGGCCTTCTAAATACTTAAAACACTTATTACGAACATAGGTCACCTGAGAAGGATATGCGCCATACGCAGCGGCTTGTGGCACGGGTGCTGGTGCTTGTGGAGCAGTATAACTGGCGGGATAGCCACCATATGCACCATAAGCAGCCTACAACGTTTAAATAGTAAATATTCTAAGAGAAAGAACATATAAACAATGAAGTAATGATTTGGTTTATTTAACTTTTTATTACCTGCTGGCCATAAGCAGGGTTCCATTGTTGTGGTTGTGCAGGAGCAGCTTGTGCTTGTGGCCAAGTCTGAGGCTGTCCAGCGTAGCCACCAGACCATTGAGTCTGTGCAGACACTGGCTGAGCAGGAGGAGTGCCATTGTAAGTTTTCGCCATTTTCGCCCTATCTGAAGAGAGAAAGTCATCTGCGCTACGTTTTCTCAGCTCTGACGTGCTCCGGCGAAAGAGCTTAGCGTGTTGATCTTCTGCTTTTTTAATGGACTTAACATCTCCAAAAATGCCCAAGAACTGCAAGGACATACACAAATTTGTTATTAAACCCAATGATATAGATACTTAGAAGAAGCAATTTAAGTTAAGAAGTAAGGATTAATCTCTTCTGTTCCTGTTACCTCAATATATATTAACGATAGCTCTTCTCTCTCAGTGGAACTTGCAATGTTCTGGGTATCTGCATTTGGTTTTATAACTTTTTCAACATATGCCTCCAGGTAATCAACCTGTCTTGGTGCTGGCAGAGAACTCTCAAAATGAAGCAGTGTTTCCAGGAGAGGCTTTGACGGTTGCACGTGGTCAAGTGCTTCGACTACAATCTTCCTAGCTTTCTCAGCGTCCGCTGAAACCTGAGAGTATCATTGAAAACAAGTAAGAGGCCAAACACATTGGTACTGAACAAAAAGAAATTCAGAAGTCGTTTAATAAAGTCTCAATTAGTAGACCATGTGATAAACATACCAAATATGTAAATCTTGAATATTGAGCATACAGCAGCGGCAGTATTGTCGAGTTCTCCTTCCCCTTTTCAACAGAAATTACTTGCTCATACAAAGAAAAAGCTGCATCCAGATTTCCCTACAAATAAGATTAGGCAAATAAGGGAAAGAGCAAAAGGAAAATTTCCCTACAAATAAGATTAGGCAAATAAGGCAAAGAGTAACGGAAAAGTACACTGGTGACAGTGTATAAGATCTTTAATTACTAAGACTTACTTGTCGCTGTTCCATGTTGGCATGTTTAATTACTGCTTCAACAAGTCCAGGAGAAATTTCAGAGTGCACTAATTGGAATGCAGCTCTAGCACCAGTTATATCACCATTCTGCTCTTTCAATCGAGCAGCAAAAAGGTGAATTTCAGGTTGTCTCTGCCACATAAAGGAAGACAAATAAATATAACCAAGAAAGCCAAAGCAGAAAAGTAAGTTATTCTACATAGCCAATCCTAAGTAATGCGATAAAACCATACAAAAAAGCTGGTGAAACACATTTCATACCTTGACAAACACTTGAGTTGCTCGAGCAAGGGCGTTGTCTGCAAGGTCCATACTTCCACTTGCTTCCATGCTTAATACATATCGAATCCAGTATTCAGGGTAATTTGCGCAGGCAACTAGACATCTTTCATACAGCTTGACCACCTATTGGAAAAAAAAATCGAATGTAAAACATCTATAATGATCACTAAGGATAAAAATAAATATATGTAAACATAGAAATCACAAAGTGGAAATCCACAAGATATACTCTACAAGTTGAACAGAAGGGCCCTCACATATGGAGGGACCCTCCTTGCCTGACAGACAGATTGTTAGGAAGACACCTGCATTAATAACATTCGTACTTTAACAACAAAGATAACTCATGTACCTAAAATATCCATTGACAAACTGAGAATGTGAAGTACTTAGCCTTAAGTTACCAAATCTGAGGCTCATGCTTTGGTCTCAGTTATTTCCCATTAAAATGTAGCTTGATCCAATGGAAACCCAATAAAGCATATGATGCACCAGATACTACTTAACTGTAGGTCAATAATATTACAGAGGTACGACTTAACCTACAAAACAAATGTATCATCACATATAAGAGAGTTAAGCACCCCAGTACCTTATTGAAGTCTCCGTCCTTCTCTATGAAATCTAGATAGCTATGCCAATTCTCTAGCTCTGAAACATTGAGAGGCCGCACATGGAAATAGGGCCTTCTTATTGCCATTTCAAAACCAATGATTTTCGATTCAAACTCTTTGGCCTTTAAATACATGGCTTCTCTGACGCCAATGTATTTCTTCAACTCCTCCGGATCAGTTGAGCCAGCATTTTCCAAATTAGGAGATGGCTCGGAGGAACCATCAGCTAGAGATTTTCCTTCATCTGTCTTTCCATCAGACTCAGACGGTGCACTTTTAGAAGCATCACTAGCAGCTGCAATTGCCGCAGATTCCTCGGCAGTCCTTAGTTCCGACAGAGGCCGTGTTTCAGCTAGTTCCTTAAAGCTGTAGCAAGAATAACACTTATCAACAACATAAAAAATGCCAGAACAAAAGAGGTAACATGCACACCAGAAAGACAATAAAAGTTCTGGGCAGAAGACCTAAGAACCATAGCTAGGACTAAATCATCAGGAAGGACAGGGAGGTTGGGAGTAAAAGGAGATGGATTTTAAAAAATAAGAGTCGGCACTTCAGTTCAGTTCATCAAATGTATGACCATAGCTCATTTGTCATATGGCTTACTACGATCAAGGGCTAAATCAACATAGTGCATCAATATAATGTATTCTCGACATAACAACCGCAATACATATGGATTGACTCTATCCAAAAAAGCGCGGAGGAAAATGATTAATGAAAGTCACTTGAAATTACCTGCCGAAGTATCTATCAAGATTTTGAATAGGATTCTCCAAAATTCTGGTGTAAATCATGGCAAGTCGGCTCCAGTCCTGCTGCATGTACTCATACTCAATGTACTTGTCCCATAGTGGAGAGGACAGAAAATCAGTTCCAACGTAAACCAAAGCTCGTTCAAAAAGCCTGCAGTAACATAAGAATAAATGTCATATGTGCTGAAAGACACAGACACGTCCAATCAATATAGACACACAAATTCTGTGGAGAAAAAAGGATTCACTCTTTGAATGCAGGACACTGCCAAACACTGCATTTACCTTCCTGGTAAAAGCATACCATGGCCAAAATCGAGCAGTCAGAGGCTACCTAAGCCCAAAACTGGTTGACATCTTCCAAGCAGCATTTTGCAAATGGATGCACTTCGAGGGGAGGGTGGCATTTAAACAAGGTATATTTTTACTTCAAATTTTTCAAACCATAGAGTATAGAGCACCACAAAAATGGAGCAGTTTCAGATATAGATATCAGATAGCTATGAAGGAAAGCCCAAAAGCTAGTGAATTGCATTTAACAAAAGAAGTATTTCTAAATTAATTCCATCAGATCTTTCCGCCACAAATGAGAGGACTTGCTGTAGCAATCTAAGAAAAGGGTTAGATGGTAAAAATCATTTTTTCTAGGTAATTGAGAAATCAATCAGGCTGTTAATAAACATACAAATAGAAGAATAAGTATTCGTTACCTTCTGATCGTGTCTGGATCTCCGTATGTATTGATGGCAAAAGCGCAATAATGCAACCAGATGTCCACTGAATATGTCACCGCCTGCACTGCTCTTTCATAAACCTCCACGACTTTGTCCATTGCTCCCACACGAGCCTCATGATCCGCATACTTTTTCCAGTAGCCATAACACAAAGGAAATTCAGCTAGGAAAGCATCATACACCTTCCGGATTTTTGCTATATTGTCCTGTAATTAGGACAGCAAGGAAAACATTACTAATCCTGTAAGTTATGGAAACGAGATTCAGATAATAAGCAATAAAAGGCACCACTTTCATAGGTCAAAGCTGAGAACGTAAATTCACAATGAAAAGCCACACATACCTGAGATATCCTCTCAGTCTCTTCAATGAGGGCAGTCCAAGCATTGAACTCTGAAGAATTAGCCCCTACAATATTCCAAAGGCGCTCCTCTTCGGGTGAAAGAACAGAGACTGTAGCAACAGATAATGAATAAACAAAGAATTAATATCATCGAAGTCCAAATCAGGCTGTAGTGAAAATGGCCCCTTAGAATTTGTTTCAATTCGCAAAGAAGTAATCTTCTCATACACGCGAACGAAAAGAAGAAGAAAATTACCAGGATTGTCTCCATGGTCCGCTGGTGGAGCTGTTACAGCAACGTTATCAGTTGTGTTTCCATTCTCGACTGGCGCACTTGAACCGGCTTCAGGGCCAGCCCCATTGACCAAAGAAGCAGTATTGACCGATTGAGATGAATCAACATTCGGTGGATGGCTCTGGTTTTCTTGACCTGTGGATTCCACGGTTGCAGCAGAAGCATTGTAATCTCCATATGGAGCAGAGGTGTACCCCTCGGAAACCATGGCCTCACTGTCTCCCATAACTTTCTTGAACAGACTTCTAAACCGAAACTGCAAAAGAAAACAAAAAAACAACATTTGCATGAGAATGGAATCAGTGGAAAAGCACATAGAAGACTTCACTATATCTCATACGCATCACAAATCTGAAAGCTGGATACGAAATTTTCTAACAGGACAAAGCAAAACCTAATAATAATCCAAGTGAAATCATAAACCCAATAGATATGAGCTAGCAGACGAAAAAACCCAATTTTTAGCATACAGAGGGAAGGACACGAACCTCGTAAAGTGAAGACGAAGCGAACTAATTAAAATCCTCAGTAAATGCCCGGAGCTCTGATTTTGGGTTTGCTGGTTTACAGGAAGAAGAAGAAGAGAGGGTGGTTATAGGGTTAGAGAGACGACGGAACCAAACTCGTCTTGTGTTGGTCGGTGCACAGTGAAGATTGAGTGAAATTAAATATGGGCCGTCAAGAGACATGTAAAAATGGGCCGTCAAGAGACGAATATAAATGGGCCGTCAAGAGACATATATAAATGGGCCGTCAAGAGACATATATAAATGGGCCGTCAAGAGACATATATAAATGGGCCGTCAAGAGACATAT
>KE154682.1:72757-95045 GCA_000411075.1 Sisymbrium irio | reverse complement strand
ATATAAATGGGCCGTCAAGAGACATATATAAATGGGCCGTCAAGAGACATATATAAATGGGCCTTTAAACTTTTATCAACGGGCCCATTAAACCGAAACCCTTTGATAAATGGAGTAAAACCTCCAGGTCGTCGTGCTAGTGCACCTCTTCTCTCTTAATGGCGCCTAAGAGAATCGGATCCGGCGGTAGAGACTCGAGCATCTTAGCGAAGATTAAAAATCACGAGATCTTCTCTCAGGGGAGACGCGCAGCGTGCGACGCCGTGTACGTGTCGAAGAAGCTGTTACGAAGTACCGGGAAAGCGGCGTGGATCGCCGGAACGACTTTTCTGATCCTCGTCGTGCCTTTGATGATCCAGGCGGAGCGAGATCAGGTTCTAGGCGACATGGAGTATGAGCAAGCCAGCATCCTCGGACCTCCACCACCCGGCGCGCTATAAATAAATGTGGAAACCCTAATCCGTAGATCATAATTTGGGATTTTCATCATGCCATTCGATTAGTTTTTGGATTCGTGTTAAAGAGTAGGTTTTACTCACAAAGATAAACTGAGTTCGTAGCGGATCTATTTGGCAATTTTAAGGCTAATTCCTGCTACGTAAATGCAGGATTTTTTGACAATTTAATGAATTCCTAATTTGAGCATCGTCTCTTCCTTGTCCAGTTCATTCTATTCATCGTACTAAGTTATGTAACTGTTTTGATTATGGTTTCATTATCACACTCTTACATCCTATGATCATCCCTTGATGGACTTACTGGTATCATCCATTCCGAATTTCCAGTGTTGAATGTTTAGTTTCGATGCTAAAGAAGTGACAGATTTGGATAGAAATTTCATCTGAACACGAAATTCTCCGATTGGTCAACAAACTGCTACAACAATCAGGAGAGATTTTGGGCTGGCCAATTAAGCCCATATTCTTCTGCTTAAATTTATGCTAAAGCCCATATTTTTCCACTTAAATTTATGCCGAAGCCCATATTGTTCTTCTTAAATTTATGTGAAAGCCCATATTCTTCTTCTTAAATTTATGTTGAAGCCCATATTCTTCTTCTTAAATTTATGTCAAAGCCTTATTCTTCGTCTTAAATTTATGCTGAAGCCCATATTTTTCTTCTTAAATTTATGCCAAAGCCCATCTTCAGAATGTTCAAACTTTTTAAAATTCAAAATGGAGAGGTCAAGTGACACACTGACACTGTGTCTGTACGTATGGGGTAATGTCCACTTTCTAGTTTGACAGCACGTGCGTTTCTCTATTTACAGAAAGTCTAATCTTAAGACAGGTTTGGTCAATATACGCTGAAAGTGACCCAATAAGAATGCGAACCGTCCTCGCAATGAAACGGGAAGTTCACTGGTTGAAAGCCTCTGAGTCAGTCTGAGTTTTCGCTGTCTTCCTCTTTAGTCTGTGCAGTCGAATCCCTTTTTCTCACGCTAACTTGCTCGCCTAAAACCCTAAACCAGTTTCAGAGTTCCTTCTTTTGCTGGTAACTTCTCGCTTCAACTTTTTTCGTTTCCAGCTTAACTTCGAGTCCCTATTCTGGAAGAGGAAAAAAAACGAACGTTTTAGGGTAAATGTGCTTGCCTGCGATCGTCGTCCTCTAAAAAAAAGTAACCATTTTTGTGGTTGCAAACAAAAAGTCTCCTTTTTGGTTTAGAAAACTAGTAGCTGAACTCATTAAATGTCGTTTGTCTGTTCTGCTCGTATGCTACTTCGGTCCTCATACTTTTTGGGATGCGGACTTTGGTGGGTCTTTTCGTAATGGCGTCCGTTTCTTAAATCATTGCTCTGCTTCTCACTGAGTTACTTCAGTTTCATTGTACATATAATAGTTTCCGTCTAAGAAATTGAACTAAGGAAAAACGAAAGTTTCCATTTTCGTTGCTTTTTCAGTATTTCTACTTTGAGTGATTGATTCAGCTGAAACTTGTAGGAAATGGCACCAGATCCTCGTATTAAGAAAGCTTGTATCGCCATGAAGGCTCTTGGAATACCAGAGGCGAAAGTAAGGCCGGTTCTCAGGCAACTTCGGAAGACTTATGACAACAACTGGGATTTCATAGAAGATGAGAACTATAAGGTCCTCCTTGACGCTATACTCGACCAAGACATTGACCAGGTTTTTTATCCTCTACTCAATCTGTGTTGTATGATTTTTTTATCATTCTTTATTTTCTTTGTTTGTTTTTTTTTCCACATTTTCAGTATCTTTTTTTATTTCTCATATGATAGAAAAATGAAAAGAAGAAGCAAGAAAAAACGGAGAGTGTATGTTCTTGACTTCTAATGATTTGGTAACAAATTCCAGCTGCTTTTTGTTTTTTCCCCTTAAGTTCTCATTGTTTTTATCTTGTAGGATGTAGCAATAAACATGGGAAAGAAGAAAGCTGTTGAGGTGTGTGAGTTAAGTCTCTTTGCTGTTTTAGAATATTGTTTCCATCATGTAACATTTTACGTGGTTTTTGATTAAACCACACTCAGCTTGTTTTGAAAGACGAAGAAGATGATGTCGATGAAGCTCCTCTGAAGAAGAGGGTGTGTCGAAAACGCGAAATAGGATGTGACAACAACATGAGCCTTAGCTTAGGCAGCTCCACGTCAAAGAAACTAAACACAGAGGACCGCAAGGTATGTTTTTCCACGTCAAGGAAGCTAAATCTATTTGCTGTTTCAGAATATTGTTGTCATCATGTTATCTGTTTCTTTTTTTTTGTTAAAGCAAACTCAGCTTGCTGCGAAAGACAAAAGCGATGATATCGATGAACGCAAAAGAGGGTGTGACAGCCACACAGGTGTTAGCTTAGGCTGCACCACGTTAAAGAAGCCAAACGGAGAGGATCGTAAGGTATATTTGTCCACGTCAAGGAAGCCAAATATCTTTGTTGTTTTAGAATTTTTGTTTTCATCATGTAACATCTATCTTGGTTCTTTGTTAAAGCATACACAGCTTGCTGTGAAAGACAAAAGGGATGATATCCTTATCGTAGGCTGCACCACGTCAAAGACACCAAACGAAGAGGGTCGTAAGGTATGTTTTTCGTCTGTGTTATTCTGTTTTGCAGGTCTCTCAATTATCTAATTAACTTGCATTTATTCGCTTTTGGGTAAAACATTCTCAGCCTGAAGGGAAAGATGAAGATAATGAAATGACTGAACTACCTCCTTTAAAGAGATACTTGCGCCAAATAGGTGAAAAAGTGTCTGCAAGAACTGTGAATAACGAAACAAGTCCTAGCTTCAGCAACTCCATGTCAATGGAGCGTGGAAAACTACCTCCAATAATGTTCCTGCCAGCAGATATAGTAGTGGCTGAAAAGGAATCTGTTTCCTCTGCCCTTATTATCTTCGATGATGATTCCTTTGCCGATCACGTGCCAACGCTTCCAGGTATTGTTTCATGCGAGCAAGATAAACTTATATAATCCTTCTTGTGTTACTTGAATATGGTTTTCATTAGATGTTTTAGCTTTTGTATTTAACTTTGATCTGTCTCCTTTAAGGTTTTTTACACTTCTTTACAATATTTAGATGCAGAGAATTGTTCAGCTTCCGTTCTTGAGATGGAGAAATCAAACACGTATGTGGAAGAACAGGCTAGAGAAACAGACGTCAGTCTCTATGATACCACGGATGTTCCTTCTTCAGAAAGCGGTGCTGCTGATATTTCCATGGGGTTAGTAGTAGTTCCTGAATGTGAGATCTCTACAGATGGTTGGAGAGCACTTAGCAACACAAAGGACATCACGGTTGGTGGAGAGAGTATTGAAATTCCATGGGTGAATGAGGTTAACGACGAGGTTCCTTCGGGTTTCCGCTACATACAGCAAAACTACGTGTTTCAAGAGGCTGCTTTGAAGTTCTCGGTCTCAAGTATTTCTGAAAAGGATTGTTGCTTCCCTTGTATTGGAGACTGTTTAGACTCTTCAACGCCGTGCAATTGTACCATTGCATACAAACGAGATGGTGTACTCAAAGAGGATTTCCTGGAAGCTCGGATTTCTGAAGCTCGTGATCAAAGGAAACAGGTACTTCATTTCTGTCAAGAATGCCCATTGGAGAAGGCTAAAAGAGGAGATATTTGGGAATCGTGTAAAGGACACATAAAGAGGAAAGCCATGAAAGAGTGTTGGATCAAATGTGGCTGCTCTAAGAGATGCGGTAACCGATTGGTACAAAGAGGAATTCACAACAAATTAGAGGTAAAAGATTCACGTTAACTAACTCTGTTTGCTGGTTTTTCTTTCATCTAAATCAACTGGTTTCCAGATTTGACCCATCGGTTACTTTTGTATCAGGTGTTCTTCACATCGAATGGGAAAGGTTGGGGCCTAAGGACTTTGGAGAGATTGCCTCAAGGATCATTTGTTTGCGAGTACATTGGAGAGATACTCACAATTTCAGAGCTATACCAACGTAAACTTTCTTCTCCTGTCATATTGGATGCTCACTGGGGATGTGCTGAAGAGGGTTTAGATGATAGCACATCTCTTTGTCTTGATGGGAGGTTTTATGGAAATGTCTCTAGGTTCATAAACCACAGGTAAGCTCAGAAGACTCTTAGAACACTCGGCAGAAACTATCACTTTCTATATCTGATATTTGTTATTTCTGTCCCTTGATGCTTTAAGATGCCTAGATGCAAACTTGATCGAGATCCCAGTTCATGTAGAGACTCGAGATCAACACTATTATCATGTAAGACTCAGTGATACTCAGTGTTGGTATCATTTTCCTTTGCTCATATATCTATAGTTTGTGACTGTCTCTTTGAAGTTCTTTTAACTACAATCTTCTCCAGCTTGCCTTTTTCACAACAAGAGACATTGAGCCAATGGAGGAACTCACATGGGTATGTAAAATGCGGAGAAGTTTTTATACTCCGTGTTTTCTGGTTTATAGAAACAAGTCGTGTTTTAGACCCTTACTAATTCTTTGTGATAACTGATCTTATAATATTGTCAGGACTATGGTATTGACTTCAACGATGAAGATTGTTTTGTCAAACTATTTGATTGTGTATGTGGAAGCAGATTTTGCAGAAACTCTAAGCAATCAAAGAGTGAGTAACATTCTAGACATAATTTACTTATTAAGTATTCATCTGCGTCTCACTCACATTTTTTTGTTGTATATTATCAGAGGCCAAGATGGTAATGAACAGAGCATGAACAAGAGAAGATTCACACTCGTGTAATTACTTCTGAGATCAAATCAATCAAACTCCGTATAAGCTTTGACGGTTTTGTCATGCATGTGAACTTGATTTTAATTATAAGTTCGGGTATCGTTGCTGACTTGCTTCTGTCTCTTAACCACGAAGTTTTGTTATTAGTTTTACTACCCATCCTTTACTGTTTAAAAATGAGTTACGGACCGCTCTAAAAATGATACATTATGATCGCATATTGTCATTGTTCACATGGTTTGTTCATCTGAACAACTGATGACAGCTCAGATTGCCGTTGAACCACTATCTCAATACAATTAATTAATTAATTTATTATGTTTGCAAATGAAAATAATTAAGATGTGATAAACGACCTATATCACTGACAAGCTATTAACAATTCGCGTCATTGTCTAAGGGAAGTTCGGTGTGGTTTATTTGACAATTTTTCCGTTTTTGAATATAATATGTAAATGCAATAACAAAAGTTACAAAACCGTGATCGTTCTTATACGTGCCTTGCTGGAAAATCAGAGGTTTCTTTCTGTCAACAAAATGGAGTGTGTAAATTGTCAACTCGTAACGAATTATTGGTACCACATTATTAGATTTCTGCGAAAATAAGTACTTCACATGTCTTAGATGTCTATATAAGAAAATCCCCTGAATATAAGAGATCCAAATCGACATATACAAATTTAACATAGAAACAATCTATTTTTTCCAATCAAAAGAAACAGAGGTTTAGGGTATGTAAATAATGGCAAGTGTGAACCAAGTATGAGTTGTTCTTGAGGGTCATGCTTAGCCACTTTCTGAATGTAATATATGTTTGTGTATTTGACAATATTATTTAAACGTTGTCTACATCTATCCTCACTAGCAAATCACAATTCAATTGGATTTCACCGGTTTTTCTTTATTAAAATTAAATTTCCATGTGCTTGTATTCCCACTCTTCAATCAATTTGTCACCATAACCTGACCACGTACCTCTAGATCTATATTTCTCTTGTCTTTTTCTTAAGGCCAAACAAAACAAGTTTTTGTGTAATTTACTTTCGGTGGAGATAAATCGTTTAATTTCTAGGGTGATATCGTTTGGGTTCTAGTTAATACAGTCTTGTTACCATATTCGTTGAAACTTGAATCATACGGATCTTACTCATAGAGTTCGAATGGCTTTGTTTTCGATAGAGTCGACGTAACAAACTAACGATAACTACCTTGAACAACATTTGAAGGGGACCAAGGGGTATAATAAATATTTGTTATTTTATCTATCTATTTGCATTGTTATAAAATAAATTATAAATAGCTGTTTATACATTATACAATTTTTAACTTAGCCGTATATATGATATTTTGATGAGATGCATACAATTGTCTCACACTATCATACGTACAGCTCGTTTCATTATTCGTATTGCATTTCCTTTTTTCAAAGTATAATCTCCACTGTGTGTCCACCATTTGTGCCAATAGTCAAATACTCGTGCTAAATCTAGACAATGTACGTCGTGTAATGCTTTTTGACAATTAAAACGCCACTAATCGAGGAATTTAATTGCTCATCCAATAATACTTTTTAGCAAATAATTTTAGTTATCCACATCTTTTTGTTTATCCCGCATATTAAGCTAAATTTTCATAATTGTGTTCCCCTTAAAAAGTGATGATCATCCGTATTGTAAAGCGACATCTTAATACATGTATCTTTTGCTTAAATATTAAAGCATTTAACTAAAAAAATAAATCATGTCGTGCATCAATATAGTAAACAACAATGAAAAAAAATTAAAAATATAATTACAATCAATATTAAAAATTAATGAAACGCCAAAAGCTTGGATACAGATTTGTGTTTTCTCTTATTCTATAATGTTAGAGCCAATTTGACTCTTCCCCACCTATAAATTCATCTTTACATTCGCACTTGTTATCAGTTTCTGAAAGATCCAAAGCTCTTCCTCTTCAAACATGGACCGATCCATATTTCTCTCTCTAGCAGTAGCCACACTCTTGGTCGGAGTCGTCTCAGCTCGTGACTGGAACATCTTGAACCAGCTCAAAGGACTCGGTTCTTCGTCGTCAAGCCAAAAAGGTATTGTTTCCTCAGGGCTCTCGACGAACCTGAAGCGGTACTGCGAAAGCTGGAGGATCAATGTGGAAGTACACAACATCAGGAACTTCGATGTGGTGCCTCAGGAGTGCGTGTCGCACGTCCAGAAGTACATGACGTCATCGCAGTACGAGGATGACGTGGAGAGAGCCGTTGATGAGGTCATCCTTCATTTCGGGAGCATGTGTTGTAGCAAGACAAAATGTGATGGCATGGATGCTTGGATCTTTGATATCGATGACACGCTTCTCTCTACCATTCCTTACCACAAGAACAATGGCTTCTTTGGGTAAATCTAATTCTATCTCTCTAAATCAGCCGGTACAAGATAACCGGGCTTTAACCTTATTCGAATTAGTGTGTGTATGTGATATATAATATATTTTACTTTTTACTCTAAGCATCGTGGTGTAAATGCAATTAGCAATTAGGGATGTTAAATTTAGTTTTCTAACTGGTTGTTTTTGGTTTTATTCAACGTCACTTGGGATTTATCTTTCTTGAAACTAGGACCAGTATGTAGATCAGTTTTCGGCTTAAAACTAGACAGCTCCATTGATTTTCTTTTTTTGTTTTCATTTTTATGGAACTAAAAACAGAGGAGAGAAGCTGAACTCTACGAGATTCGAGGATTGGATAAGGAAGAAGAATGCACCATCAGTGCCACACATGGTAAAACTGTACCACGATATCAGAGAAAGAGGCATCAAAATCTTCTTGATCTCTTCCCGGAAAGAATATCTGAGATCTGCCACCGTCGACAACCTCATCCAGGCCGGTTACTACGGCTGGTCCAATCTCATCCTCAGGTACAACTCAACTGGAGATCGAAATCCAAACCTCTTTTCGGTTCTAGCATTCTCTAATCCGAAAAACCCATAGAAACCAAATAATATGCGCTGACTAGTTTCATATATTCACGCTAATTGGACTAGAGACAGATTTTACACATTCACCAAAAAAGCCAAACCGGATATTAAACCCGACCTCTATTTGGTTTATATATGCTCTCAACCAACCAAAACAAAATTGAACCAAAACTAAGCTTGTCCACTCATAACACCTTAAGTAAGTTTTCCAATATATCGACTCCAATTAAGCTAAAAACCGAATTTGTACACCCCTCTAGTTAATTATTCTGGTTTATTCGAACCAGATTAGATAACCAATGTACTAAAACCAGAAAAAAACTGAACAATGCAGGGGGCTAGAAGATGAGCACAAGGAAGTTAAACAGTACAAGTCAGAGAAGAGGACATGGCTAACGAGTCTTGGTTACAGAGTTTGGGGAGTGATGGGAGATCAATGGAGCAGCTTCGCAGGTTGTCCACTTCCCAAGAGGACCTTCAAGCTCCCTAACTCCATCTACTATGTCGCCTGATCAAAACACAACAAAACTTTTATTTTAGCTTCATTGAACAAGAAGAAGAACCCATAAATAAGAGAGAAACGTTTTGATTCTGATTCTTGTTTTTGTCTTCCATTTTTCGTGTTATTTTATAACAAGAAAGTTATGGATAACAAAGGTTCTTCTTTCTTACTACCAAAAACACATATGCTACAGAGAGAAATCAAATCAAATTAACCAATTATCTACAGGACCAACTAAGCAAAATGTTGAATAAGTGCAGCACCATTATTTATCTCTGTTGTTCAAAGCTTTCTCCAGCCTTGCCTCAAACGGCGTTGAATGCCAATTGACGCTCTTATCCTGCATTTCCACAAAACCGTCATTCTCAAGAATAAAAATGACTCTTGATTGAATTCAGACATTGTACTCTGTCCTAGGGTGGGTTTACTGGTTTATGCGTACCTCTCTGTACTTGCTGGTGGTGTTTGGTATTCCCTTGAATGAAGACGCAGAGCCACAATCTATTGCCTTTGAGTGATTACCCCAGTAACCACCAACTGTGCCTATAATAGGTGTTTCATCGGGACTCTTGCACGGTGATTTCCTTGGCGTGGATGCAGCCGAGAACTGTTTGATCTCCTCCAATGTCAATGCACATAGCACAGGTCTATCGTCATGGCTGTTTATAACCCGTTTTGAGTAGCAGCTCGACTTGTTTTTCTCGGGCGTAATAGAGACGCTGTTGCATTCACTACCCGTCTCAGATGATGATAACCAGGTTGAAAGACTAGTATCAACAATTACTTCTTCGTTTCTCGGTTTCTTGGGTTCAATTCTGGATTTCTGTTTGAAGCTGAGCGTGGTATCATCAATCTGAGTGTCTGTGCCAAGAGAAGAGCAATCATTTTTGTCTTGTTGATCTGAGATGAGGTTAGAGTTCTCCTTTTGAGACTGTTTCTGTATAGTTTTCCCTTTGGATGTAGCGGATTTCCACTGAGTGAGATTTTCAACGGGGTTAAGTACTCCTTGGGCATAGTGGTTCCCATCTCCAACACTCTCATTAGACCTTCTCAGCTTCGATACAATCTCCTTTGCATAAACTTCTTCCTTTTGGTTATTGAACTTATCCTCACTAAATGCTTCATCACTATAAAACTCTTCGTCTTCATCTAAGTCGCTTTCACCGCAGTATAAGTCATCCTCATCCACTTCGTCATCGCTTTCTCTGCAGTTCTTGTATCTGTGGTTTGAAGGAAACGACCCTGCGGAGTTGAAGGCAACCTCAGAAGAAGACTGATCAGTCTTGCTGGGATTCAGCGACGTCTCTTCGGGTTTGACCTCTTCTTTTTGGTCTTGCAAGAGTTCAACGGAGTCTTGTAACACAATGTGTTCATAGGTTTTGACTTTGGAGTCAAAACTGACTCTCTTCCTAGTAGGGCTTGGACTACATTTCTCTTCAGCCTCGTCACTGAGAAATCAGCACATGTTAAGCTAGAACAAAGCTCAAAGCATGAAATCTACAGGACAAGTACCAAGAAATACAATCTCACACTCACCAAATTTTAGTGATTGGAATCACAGAGTTTTTCGGGATTTCCTCAACCGCGTGGACTCTATCATTCAGATGATCAGGCTTTGCAGATTCCACAGAGAGATTCTATGCAAAACAAAGAGTCAGTCTCTTCGGGTCAAGCAAATTAGTGAAAGTTAAAACTGTACAGATACGAAGATGATTTATCTGGAAGGTAACGCAACTCGAGCGATTAACCACTAAAAACTGAAAGAAAATCTCTCGCAAACATTAAGAAATGGACTTACATTTGCTCTAGCCTGATCGGAATCTCGACGTTTCTGACGCCGGCGATTCTTCCGACCACCGAAACAATCCAAAAAGCAACCCATAACCAGAAATTTCAAGGCCTAGCGAGAGATGATGATGAGGACTTTCCTTGGTTGCTTTTGATCAGATATAAATGGGTCGCACATCGACACTGAGGAGCGGGGGGTGTGTTTGGCGTGGTAGGGACGACGATCTGGTTGGGCTGAGAAGAGCGGGGGAAAAAAGTTGCGTCCAACTTTGGAACTGGGGATTTAGGGTTTTAATATTTATTTGTTTAGCCACTTTAATCTCCTTTTTCTTTTTTTAATACTGTGATTTGGGAGGATAAAGTAGCTGACCGTTACAATCCTGACCCACCAATGACCTATCAAAGCTCTGTCACTGGACCATTGCGTTTTTCTACATTTCCATAAAATCATCAACTATGTCACTTAACCGTTAGGGTAGGTACCCAAATTTGAAATTATTTCCTTAAAATCATCATGTAAAATAATTTATTTGCTTACAAACACAAATCTCTTTTGTTATCTTACAAAAGTTGAGAGTAAATAAATATTTTAATAATCTTACATATATGGTGAAAGGGAAACTGAAACATTTTTTTTTTATTTCTCTAAGTTAGCTGATCATAGGATGTAACTTATAACCAGCAATGGACTCCAACAGCCATGTATGACCAACGACCCTAGACCCACTTTTGCTAGATAAAGCTTCTGCTTCACTTGCTCGTTGCCAAATAATCGTCACTTCTTCACCTAAAGCACATCCTGGTGGGGGATCAATGTTGTAAACCACAATCGTTGATGATATTTCGTCACTGACATTGTTGCTGCTTTCTGCACTAAGCTCATCCTCTGTCTTCAAGATCGTACCACCAGCGACTTTAACTAAATTTTGAAGGTCTTCTTTGTATCCTTTATAGAAATCTCCAAAGAAATAGAATTTCAAGCCATCAAAGAGCTTTGGTTTCTGCTTGACAAAGAGAAAAGAGGGTGAGATATATGCAACCAAAACAGTTCCAATTTGTTTGTTGAAAAGAAAATTGCTATGTTTTTAACTTACATTAGTTGCTGCTCTTAGTCTTGCAGTTTTTGGTCCATTGTGACATCCTTGAGTGTCTATATGAATCTCAAATGGTTCTTCATCAACAGGTCGAGAAGCTTCAATGCTTGCTTTTATCCCTGGAAACAATTACAGTTTATCCATGTAAAGATAAAGACTTATCATCGGTAAAAGTACAAGAGCATTTAAAACCAACAATCTGACTTACAATCTGCATTGATAATCCATTTTCCATTGAGAATACCCATAAGAACCTTCAAAGTTCTTGTGCAAGCTCCTTTCTCGTCTGTAGAAGCAATTACATGTGTGACACTTGGGTTCCAGTATCTTGATATTGTCGCATTAAATTTAACAGCTAACTTTTCCATCAAGCGCTGCGAAATAACAATACAATGAGAAAATTAGTCTTTTATTTGCAAGCAAAAATTTTACTAACTTTTGAAACAAAAGTGGAAAACCACACTCGGAAGGCTTATTCGTGTGTTGCGGTCCAAAACAAATAAAGGATCAAAGCCCCTATAGATTACAGGTACAGAAATTTGTGTAAGCAGAGAATCTTAGTTTAGTGCTGACCTTATCACCCTGAGAGAGTGCTGATCCACAGAGAACAAGGTCTTTTGTCATGGCCGGTTCGTTTTCCAGCAAACAAAGTTCAGCAGGGCTTCTGAGGAGAAAAGGTAATGAGATTTATTAGCAACAAACATATAAAGAAAAAGCCATACTGCAAGTCTAACTATATACAGTATGCTGAAAAAGATTTCATACAATTCTGGCAAGGGATCAGCTTTAGGTAGACAACGACGAGGTCCAGACTTCTCGCTTGGGAATTTGACTGAAGAATGAGCCGGACAAAGCAGAAGAAAGTCTTCCTGTAAGAAAAAAACAGTCTCACGTTACAATTGGAACTTTGGTAAGTAGTTAATATATACATATGAGAATGTAGAGAATATGACGGCACATACATAATCCCAACGGCATCTGGACATCTCCCGTGCACATGGAACATGGTAGCTCCTGCGGCAAGACTTAACGTAGCACCCTAAGGCAGCCCCTTTCAGACTGCATTTAGTGCACTTGATCTTCAATCCCCTTGTTAGTTCTGCTTTCAGGTTCCTCACTGTGTCATCTTCGTAGTAAACTTGCGGTGCCCTGAGCAAATTCATTCAGCTGCTTTTAATATTTAATCACTCAAAAGGGTTTTGACACCCTAGCCAAATTCTTTACACATGGACTTTCAGAAACAAAGATGGGCAATTGGAGAAGTTTTGTATACCATTCGATACATGCGCTATGGACATGGATAAAATTGGAGTGGAAGATGTCATCTCCAACCACCGGCCTTCCTTTTGAATAATGCAGCATTTCTCCAGTGGCCTAACAAAATATTGGTCCAATTCAGTAAACCTCAAAACAACAAAATGCTCAGTTTTTAGATCAGAGGACATGAAAAAGACTTTTACCTCAGATACCCTATCAGATTGGCAGAATCCACATATGGTTATGTTGGATGAAGGCTGATCTGAAATTACAGGTGGTGTCAAATCTGACGACTTCGAGGTTTTTCTAATTAGCTTATCATCAGAGTTCGCAGTATAGTTTTCATGGAAGTCGATATCAGCAGCTTTTTGCATCAGATTCTTCTGCCTCTTAGGGACTTTCTGATGATTTTCCATCGCTTCAGAAGAGGTGATGCCACATTTCCTTTTTGCAGCTTGTTCTGTATGACTTTCAGGTAACTGCTGGAGAAAAAAAGACATATTAAGTGGTGAAATCTCAAGGGCAGAACAAAAACTCAGATAATAATTCGAAAACTGATGTATTGTGTAACTAAGAATGCATCAATTTAGGAACAGACTGATAAATCAAATATGATGCACGACGAGACTGCACCTGATGTTTCTGTGCTTTTAGATGATGAGTTCGATCATTCTCTGATTCAGGCTGAAAATCATATGAATGGAGGCTCTCCATCAAGAGCTGCGCAGTTCGATCCTGAGACATAAGATTCGGAGTGCTTTCTTGTGACTTTGGAAGCGCAGAATCATCATGACTAAAAGAATCCACACAAATTCGCTTCCTCGCAGCCTTGCCAAGCTGCTCAGAAGCAGCCTTGGCTATTTGACTTTCCGGAGTCTGCAGCAGGAAAATAGTAGAGAATCAGTACACATCTTCACAATGAATGTACAAGATATATCAAAACAATCAGAATATGATCTTACGTGATTGCCAGCGTCATTCTCTGATTCAAACTCATATGATTGGGGATTTCCTAGCATCTGCTGCGCAGTCCAATCACGACGCTCAGGTCTTGGATTGCTTTCTTCTGAGGTTGGAAGGGGAGAACCATCATGACTAGAGGAGTCACCACCATCACTTCGCTTGATGACGTCCTTATCAGTCATCTCAGAATCTTCAGATCGCCCGTCTTTTGTGCTGTTGGAATTGTTGAGTGCGTTGTTCTTGTAGTTGCAATCATTCCGAGTCTGTAACTGTGGAAGATGAACACTAACTGCCGCATTCAGGCTTTTGTAAATGCTTATAACACTCTCCAAGAAATCAAGATTTCTCCGAGCTGCACATTAGTAAATCACGTACAGTTCAATACTGAATCTTCAAAGAAAGAGACAACGATGTCGTAGATGCACATTAAATTGACTTACCCTTTTTGGGATGTTTGGATTTGCAAACAGGACAGCCTGATTCAACTTGCGACGATTCATGCATACATGAACTGCCAAATCATTTTCAGAAAGATAAAGAGATCAATTTGAAATCAAACTATGAAGCGAATTGGTAAAGAGTAGCAGAGAAAAATAGTTAATCTCACTCGCAGAAGACGTGGTCACAAGGAAGCAACACCGGTTTCTTAAGCAATTTCAAGCTGGGAATATGTAAATAAATTGTTACGATTCCAGAAAATAACTACTCGATTTATGAAAATAAAGGTTTCTTGGGAAGCTATAGACCAACCAGAGAGGGCAGTTGAGCTCCAGACCGAGCTTCTGGAGATGGAGAACCCATGGATTCATCAGCATGTTGGTAAAGTTCGCCATTTAGTGTACGAAACCAGATCTAAATGACGAAAACCTCTTGAAGCAGAAGACAAGGAGAGAAAAATGAAGTTCCTCGGTTCGTCTCCGTTGATTGGTATTTACTGAGAGAGTTCAGGACACGTGTACGGTCGATTTAAAATGGCGGGAAGAAAGGCGGGGAGATGCTAATTTGATTAAGCGGGAGAAAACGTAAATTAAAAGAGCTCGCTTTTTTGCTACGAAATTTTGAAACATTTTGAATTTCAAGTGCCACGATAAGCTCGAAGTAAATAAAAGGCCCAATAAAGCCCATTTGTTTGGTATGTAATCCTCTAGACGATACCGAAGGTTCTTCCCTTACATTATTATAGGCTTATAGCCACCACGTTGGGGTATATTTGGAAAGTCAGGACGCTTCCAAAAAGACTATTCAATTCTCCACCTCCAAGGTCCCAACAACACAACAAACACACACACACACGCTCTCTCTCCTCTCTCTTACTTTTCCTCCTAAACTCTGGCGATGGAATGAGACGTAGCTAGATACGACAGCGAGCGATGGATACGGATTTGAAATCAGTAACGACTTTCTGTACCGTCCTCGCCGTTATTTTACTCCTTTGCGGTGGCGGTGCGGCTGTGGAGGATGAGAGCGAGTTTCACGGCGACTACTCGAAACTGTCGGGTATAATCATTCCGGGATTTGCGTCGACGCAGCTGCGAGCGTGGTCGATCCTCGACTGTCCATACACCCCGTTGGACTTCAATCCTCTCGACCTCGTTTGGCTTGACACCACTAAAGTACGTGATCTTCGTTTCAGCTATTTGTTTTCTCGCTTCCTCTTTGATGAATCCCAAGCGAAATATTGCAATGAAGCATGTCTCATATCTCTTGTTGACTCGTTAAGTTTTCAACATGTACGCCTCTTGTTACCTTGGCTTGTTGAAGGAATTTTATTGATCTTTTCTCGGATAGAAATCAGAGGCAAAGAAAACGGCTGAATCTGCGAGTTGTGTTCATCGCTTTTGGTTCGTTAAATGTAGCCTTCGTTTTTGTTCCCTTCGACTAGATCTTCAAGTTTTTCAAGGAGAAGAGTGCTTACTGCTTAGTGTTTAGTGTTTAGAAAATCTCATGCGTGATCGTACTGCTAACTGCTTAGATCGAAATGTTATGTCATGCTTCGGTTATTGGAGTAGCTACGAGTGAAATTTTCGAAAATGTTATT
The DNA here is from genome assembly GCA_000411075.1 of Sisymbrium irio. NCBI lineage: Eukaryota > Viridiplantae > Streptophyta > Magnoliopsida > Brassicales > Brassicaceae > Sisymbrium > Sisymbrium irio. The sequence goes on along the minus strand of KE154682.1, from coordinate 79,237 downwards.
CCTCTGCATTGTGATTGGTTTGGTAGTGCATTACTGATGGATTTGGCGGATGCTTTTTACCAGCTTCTCTCTGCTGTCAACTGCTGGTTTAAGTGTATGGTGCTAGATCCTTATAATCAAACAGATCATCCCGAGTGTAAGTCACGCCCTGACAGTGGTCTTTCAGCGATCACAGAATTGGATCCAGGTTACATAACAGGTAATTCTGAATTTTTTTTTCATTCTTTTGAGTTTCTTGGAATTTGAAACTCGTTTTCTCGTGAAGTAATATTGGTTTGATCTTCAGGTCCTCTCTCTACTGTCTGGAAAGAATGGCTTAAGTGGTGTGTTGAGTTTGGCATAGAAGCTAATGCAATTGTCGCTGTCCCGTACGATTGGAGATTGTCGCCAACCAAATTGGAAGAGCGTGACCTTTACTTTCACAAACTCAAGTTAGTCCTTGCTACTTGCTACTTTCTAGGCTATTATATCCCCTCTTTCTCTTTTGTTTTTGATGTAAGTCAAGCTCAAAACTCTGGTCTTCTTCTTTTTTGTAGGTTGACCTTTGAGACTGCTTTAAAACTCCGTGGCGGTCCTTCTATTGTTTTTGCCCATTCTATGGGTAATAATGTCTTCAGATACTTTCTCGAATGGCTGAGGCTAGAAATTGCACCAAAACATTACTTGGAGTGGCTTGATCAGCATATTCATGCTTATTTCGCTGTTGGTACTGGCCAATTATATTGTTTAACACTTTCCCTTTTAACTGGAGAGTCTCAATCATTAACCGACTTCATCTTGATTTAGGAGCTCCTCTTCTTGGTTCAGTTGAGGCAATCAAATCTACTCTCTCTGGTGTAACATTTGGCCTTCCTGTTTCTGAGGTTACCTCTGACTTCTTTTTAGTCTCAAGTAGTTAATATCCACCAGGTCTCATAATTCGCTTTGAAATTGTTAGTTTTGCTAGTAGAGCTAACGAACATGCATGCAGATCTAATTTCCATATTACTTTGGTAGATTTCTAGTTGAGAAGAAGCTTTTACTGAGATCTTTAAACTCAATATTCTGTGGTTTGTTTATTACTATTATGTGACATACTGACATGCGCTTCTCATGTTTTTTGTTGGCAAGGCTTCAGGGAACTGCTCGATTGTTGTCAAATTCTTTCGCTTCTTCGTTGTGGCTTATGCCGTTTTCAAAGAATTGCAAGGGTGATAACACGTTCTGGACGCATTTTTCTGGTGGTGCTGCAAAGAAAAATAAGCATGTATACCACTGTACTGACGAGGAATACCAATCGAAATATTCTGGCTGGCCGACGAACATCATCAACATTGAGATTCCTTCCACTAACGGTATGACTTTTAATGTGCATCTGTAACTAGTCCACTCTTGTATCTTGTTTGATGTATTCAACACCAATAAATTTTTTAGGCCTTGATGCGTATCCATCAGTTACAGAAGCAGTTCAAGCCAACATGACCAACATGGAATGTGGTCTCCCTACTCTATTGTCTTTCACAGCCCGTGAATTAGCAGATGGGACTCTTTTCAAAGCAATTAAAGACTATGATCCAGATAGCACGAGGATGTTACACCAGTTAAAGAAGTGAGTACCTTTTTCTGTGGTGACGAATATATCTCTTCAGTCATCGCTTGTTGGCTTCTTGTACTTCAACTGTAGATATGCTTTGTCTTTGTTGATATAAGAGAAAAGTTTAATTTAATCAGAATTCTTGGTTCTGAGTATCAATGGTGCTCTCTCACTTATGTTAAGGAATGTCGTTTTTGCTTGCAGATATGAATGCAAAAGATTGTATTTCAAATTTATTCTCACATTGAGCATTTATCCTTTGTGTAGTTATCTAGACTCTGGCATGGTCATGTCAATATATTTGCAAATCTTCAAAGAAATAAATATATATATAACATGCCAACTTTATTTTACAGGTTGTATCATGATGACCCTGTTATGAACCCCCTGACTCCTTGGGAGAGACCACCTATAAAAAATGTATTTTGCATATATGGTGCCCATTTAAAAACAGAGGTATGACTGCATTCTCTAAATAAAATTTGTGTGTATGTTTTGTTATCATATTCCTCGTTTTGTTTTGCAAGAACTTTTAAATTTGTGCTCTTATCTTCTCCCTCGCATCTTATGCTTTTAAACATTAAAGATACTAAGTGTATGAAGTTGTAATAGGTTGGTTATTACTTTGCACCAAGTGGCAAACCTTATCCTGATAATTGGATCATTACGGATGTCATTTACGAAACTGAAGGTTCCCTCGTGTCAAGGTAATATTTCGTAATGGCAGCAAGTAAAACAGGATGTAAGGTTCTCTGAATCAGTTTAGTGTCGTATTATCTCGTTTACATGAGCAAGTTGTTACATAACTGAAATTCTAATAGTGTTTCTATCATCTGCTTTTAAGCTTAGTGTGTGGTCAGTGGCTAAAAATGGGAAGAGGCGTGAAATTCTTGAATGAAAAATGTCACCAACATTAAATATAACTGCCAAAACAAAACTATAACAGTCCTGAATTTAAAAATAGTCTTCCTTTTATTTTTATTTTTTGCTTTAGAAAACGTAGAGTAGCTCACATCTTCATGCTGCGATATCTTCAGGTCTGGAACTGTAGTTGATGGGAACGCTGGGCCTATAACTGGGGATGAGACGGTAATCTCAGATGCTGTATTTCGAATAAGCTGCAAAACTACTGAAGATTGATATAATATTTGTTTCTAGATCACCTGCTAGTTATCTATTTTACTGCTGTCTCCTTAGACTTTTATTGATTATTAATTTTATCTCTTATAGGTACCCTATCATTCACTTTCTTGGTGCAAGAATTGGCTTGGACCTAAAGTCAACATAACAATGGCTCCTCAGGTGCTCTTGTCTTGTACATTCTTTATCTTCCACTAAAAGTTTCTATATTTTGAAGACCTTTTTATGCACATATACCTTTATATGTTGAGTCGCCAACATTTTTTCCTTTCCATAAGATAACATATATCTGTACCCCTCAGAATGTATCTAAAGCTAAAAGAAATTCTCATTGAAAAACAATAAACAACAGCCAGAACACGATGGAAGTGATGTACAAATCGAATTGAATGTTGAACATGAGCATGGGTCAGATATCATAGCGAACATGACAAAAGCACCAAGGGTAAAGTACATAACCTTCTACGAAGACTCTGAGAGCATTCCAGGAAAGAGAACGGCAGTCTGGGAGCTTGATAAAAGTGAGTACCAAATATATCACTTTTGACTAATCAAAGTAGCCTGTATTGGTTGTGACTTTTGGCTAATCATTTTTGTGCAGCGAATCACAGGAACATCGTTAGATCTCCAGTTCTGATGAGAGAGTTATGGCTTCAGATGTGGCATGACATTCAACCTGGTGCAAAGTCCAAATTTGTCACCAAAGGTAACAAAAATACTATTGGCTACTGCCACTTTCTATTGTGTTTGGGTGTAAATACAAATACGTTGTCACAGCCAAGCGCGGGCCACTTAGAGATGCGGATTGCTACTGGGATTACGGGAAAGCATGTTGTGCTTGGCAAGAATACTGTGAATACAGGTTTAACTCTCCTTTTCCATCCAAAGTTTCACACCTATTATTTTGAAATCTGTAACTTTACTGATTTGGTTGCTGTAAATATTGTGAAATCGAACGCAGATACAGTTTTGGGGATGTTCACTTAGGACAAAGTTGTAGATTGAGGAACACATCTGCTAATATGCTGCTCCAGTACATATAGATTTCCTCGTTCAGGTCACAATAACCTTCCTTTTTTTTTTCTCTCACAATCCAAGTCTCTTATAGATTTCACACCAACTTTTCAACCAGTTATTTTCAACTTTTTTTTCTTGTCTTAAATTTGTTACAGCAAAGGACCATTCCTTCCTCTTCAGTTTTCGCTCCCAGTAAGAGGAAAAAACCATAAAAGCTTCTAAGCGTTCAATTCTAATTGCTCTCTATATCTACACTTTTGCCTTCTCACGCAAAGGTATTCTTTGTGATTTGTTTTTTTCTTCTGAGCATGTGATATTTTGGGTACAGCTAGAGTGCAGTTACTTTGAATTTTACGGCTAAGGTAGTAAACCCATATTAAAGAGGTATATTTGTTCATTACACCTGCGATTAGGTCTCTTTTTCCATTATTTGTGTTCACAAAACCGTTTTGAGTTTGGTTGCATTTGAATTTTCTAGTGTTTGATTGTTTCAAATGCATCATTTGAGCTGGCAGTCAATGATAAACAGACTTTTATAAATCACCAAAGAATTATTACTAGAGTATGTAAAGAATCATAATCCTTTTTTATTTAGATATAACTTATAAGTATATATTTATAGAGTTTTACAACACGTTAAAGTAATTATATATAAGTAATAGAAATATAGGTGTGAAAGTAATACTTTTTAAGGTTTTACGTTTCTGATAAGAAATTGGGAGAGAGGGAACAATTAAGCATAATTAGGTGGGAGAATTAAAAGTGTTCAGTGGTTTGATGGTTTGGTTGAACATGAGTTTTGAGCTTTCTACGAGAGTTTATACTTCATATATATCGAAATTAAATGTTAGTCAATTTTGTGGTCCCTCTCAAATTGGGGTCCTTTATCGATTTTTCGTTTTCTTTTTTTTAATTTGCTACCCTTACTAAATTATAGACATGCACTATTTTCGTGTTATTTTTTTCATTTTTTTTTGGGTCTAAGTTTGGCATTATTCTTTCAGTCAGTTGGATGAAAGGTGGCAAACTTAATGCCAAACTATCCAAAACCCAACAAAAATTGCATACACTCAACTCGAGTCTCTTTTTTTTTGCGGGCTAAACTTTCATTCAATTACATCAAAGATGTTAAGGTGTTACAGAACTCGAGTCTATCAAAATAAAATCTCTCTTGTAGCTCTTTTTTGTCGTTTATTGTTCTTTGTTAGCTTTGCAAAAATTAAAGGTGATAGTTATTTGAAATTTGAGCTACCTATATATTTCCCTTTAATTTTTCTTCAAATAGGTATTAAATACCGAGCTTTTATAATTATAAAAACTAAAAATTAGTAGGATATTTGTTAATTAGTTAATTTTAAATACGTTTGTACATGCTTCACAGATTTTTTTTCAAAGACATATATATTTAGATTTCCACTATAATAGCTATTTTATATTTGTATCTATGATTACTAATTTACTACACTTGTCAATTGATTGAGCTTGGGCCTTACTGTTATTATTGTCTTTGATATGGTTTCTATTACTGTCATAATAGTATGTGTTTTTTTGTATAACAGGATATAAATCTTTAAAACGAAATTGAAACTAATAACAAGATATATAAAACAAATCAGGTTTTATTGTTCTTAAGGTGTGAGACCCAAACAAAATGATTTTATTAGACTACCTAACTTTTGTATTAAGTTGGTCATTTCTTGAATTTGATTTCTCGCCATCGTTGAAATTTTATTAAAGTGTAGGTGTTAATTACATAATGAAAAGTAAACGAGGAGAAAGTCTAAAAATTAAATCAATTTTCTTTCTCCCGTTTATTTAGCGTGTGTTCCTCTGTACTTACATATAGCCACAAATAGATAAGGAATAATTTTAACACAGAAACATTAATTGTGTTGTTTGGACAAAAGAAAACATTTATTGTGTTGTAACGATCTCGTGCTAAGCGCATCAAAGTTGCAAGGCTTGTTCAAATTAAGGTTAGTAAAAGATTATGTATAAATGTGGTTTGATCAAAATAATTTTAGTTTGACCATTACATGTCGCACAGTGATTAGTATTGCTCAAATTACTAATCAAAACTTAGTTTTCGAAAAGGAAATAATTGGTTTGTAGCCCAAATATGAGAAAAGACCTTCATTCTTCAACTAGAAGGATAATCTCATAATCATATTGGAATCTAATCGAAGAAAGATTAGCGTATTAATTGCTATTTAAAAATACTTTTTGATTTATTTATGACTTACTCGTATAAGCTTTATGCCAAAGAAGCCAGATTTTCCAATACATATGATTCCTTGTAATTCTACAACTAACAAAAAGGACAATTCAGTCAATTTATCTTCGATGGTAACCCAAAATTGAAGAAACGGTAAAGCAAAAAGAAGGGTAATCTAGTCAATTTAGATTGAGTGGTACTTTGGTAATTTTAAAGGACGTCAAGGGGAATCTAAGCACCCGGCCTCTATAAATTGTCATAATCTACCCATTCCCGTGACCTTTCTGTTATCCCCTCTTGCTCTCGTTTCCTCTCTCATTTCTTCTCTCTCTCTCTCTCTCGACGCCCCGAATTTATTCTCGTAAAAAATTAATAAAAATCTTTAATTTTTTCATCCTTTTTTTTTACCCTTTTTTCACCCGAATATTTTGATTTCACTGTTTTACGGCAGTTAATTTCTAATATTTGTGTTGGGTGCTGACGTGGCATGCACCCAATAGAGAAGCACCATGAACACCAAAACGATGCGTCTCCC
>KE154682.1:44927-64756 GCA_000411075.1 Sisymbrium irio | reverse complement strand
TTTTTTTTTTTTTTTTGTTGGCCTAAACTGTGTGTAAATCCCAGCACTCCTTAAGGTGGTCATGTTATCTGAGTGTTTTGACTGAGTTTGAGATTGCGGAAACTCTTTAGTTTCATGTTGATCCGGATTCTACTCACTCTGATTGCAGACTGGAGCAGGCCATTTTTCACCTATTGGTGGCTATAATGCTGAAAGAGATATGGCTTTGATCCTTGATGTCGCTCGTTTCAAGTATCCTCCTCACTGGATTCCTCTTAGACTTCTTTGGGATGCCATGGACAGTATCGACGAGTCCACAGGGAGACATAGAGGGTACATTATCGTTTTTGGCTTCTTCTTTTATGATTGAATAATGTAAGTCGTTTCTTTCTTACCGAATTCTCTTTCCTGGTTTTCTGCTTTACTTCCAGGTTCATGCTTATATCTAGACCGCACAGAGAACCAGGATTACTCTATTCTCTCGTAAGTCGAATTTCATGGTTCTATTTTGTTGCTGCTAGTTTGTCTTAAATCCTTTCACACTCTAGCTGCTGCTAGTGTTTTTATCCTACTAATAACCTTCACATCAATTGAATCAGTCACATTTTACATTTTGCATCATGTGAACGTAAGACTTGTAAGAGAACATTTCTTCCAAATTGGAGTGAGTGATGATTTTCTAGACTATCGGTTTCAGAGTTGTAAGGATGAGAGCTGGACCAGCATAGCAAAGTATTTGAAGGAAGATGTTCCTCGTCTTGTAAGCTCGCAGCATGTTGATACTATTGAAAGGATCTTACATGTTGTATTCAAGTCACTTCCGTCAAATTTCAACCAATTTATCAGATGGATGGCTGAGATTCGAAGAACAGAGGATGTAAATCAGAATCTCAGCTCAGAAGAGATATCAAGGCTCGACCTAAAGGTATTCTCTTGTTGATTTGCTCCTGAGTTCAGTCTTCGGTGTTTATAGTCCATCAGTTTGATTCATCACTGTTGTTTGTTCGTTTTACTGTAGCAAGAGTTGCTGAAACAAGTGCAGGAAACTGAACTGTTCGAGCACGTGGATAAGTTTTTATTCTCTGTGGGCTACGAAGACAATCAGCCATATGTTCCTGCAATCTTATCGGAAATAGACTCAGATGAGACCTGTTGTCGGGAAACTTGTGTGAAATGCATTAAAGGTATGATTGCCTCTGAACTTGGGATGATACCTTGCCAAGAGTCAGTGATTGGTTCGAACGAAAAATAGCTTAGGGATCAGGACAGGGATCCATGTCCAATACTGACTGACGATGTCTCCATAAATTAATTAACTTCGGATTAGGCTAGCTTGTGATTTTCAAGCTAGATTTAAGGATAAATTGGTTTGTACAAAGTTGTTATCAAGAGATGACTCTCATTTGCTTTGTTTTATTGTTTTCTATCAAGGCCTTGGTGAGGAGAAAGCGAAAGGTGTAGCTTACCCGTCCGGGAACGATGTGTTCACTGCTCTTCTGTTGGCTTTACCTCCACAGACTTGGTCAGGTATCAAAGACCAATCACTTTTGCAAGAAATGAAACAGCTCATTTCCATGGTTAACCTCCCAACTTTGCTTCAACAAGAGGTAAATAACTATAGCCAATACTCCACTTTGAAGTATTGTTATTTTAATGGAGTTAAAAAAGGCTTTCTGAGTTCCAGTAATTCTGAGGATTTACCTCATGAAGCTAAGTAAACTCCACAAGACAGAGTATTAAAATGACTCAATTCGTTATTTGTGGTTTGATACAGGTTTTGCATCTACGACGCCAACTGCAGCTGCTAAAACGATGCCAGGAGAATAAAGAAGATGAAGACCTCTCTGCTCCTGCCTAATCTAACACTAATCACTCCCATTTGTTTGCTAAACAACCAATCAAAAACGATAAAAAACCACAAGATACGAACAATTATATCCTACGGTCCACACAATATATACTCGTTACGGTCTCATGCGAGATTTTTTTGAATCAGGCAAAAACTATATAATATCCATTAAGAACTAACCATATCACCATCACTTTACTACAAGGATTATTATATATATAATAATAATATAGTAATCAAGTCCATAGTTTTTATTTACATGATTATTGCTAGAGACTAAAAACCCTTACTACCATTCCAAGGAATGGGTCCTGCTTAAAGAACGCGAGAGTGAGGATGGTTTTCGTTTGTCATCATCAACGGGAATCAATTGCTCCATAAGCTTCTTATATCTCTCTTTAGTCTCATGTTGAATCTCCTTCAAAAGCAGTTGGTTCTCTTGCTCTAACTTGGCAGCCAAAGTCTCAAGCTCCACTTGGTAAGCCTGTTTTCTCTCTCTGGACCTAGCAGCAGACTCACGGTTCTTAATCATCCTCTTCTGTCTCTGCGCTGTAGCTTTATCCATCGCCTCCACCATCGCTCCTCTCCCTCTCTTCCTCCTCGTTCCTCCACTGTTTATCGACCCTTCGATCATCTGAACCGGATTCTGCTGCTGCTGCGGCATCACCGGATAATCGAAACTATAGCTCTCCGGGGGAATCTTGACGTCGACTTCATCCTCATCATCATCATCCATTTCTGCAGCTTTGGCTAAGAAGTCCTCAAGCGTCATCATCTCTTCTTCTTCGTCTTCATGTGCTTCCTCCTTCATGATTGTCTTCTTCTCTCCAGACACAATCTCTTTCCAAACATCGTCCACACTCCTCCTCCTTCCGCCGTTAACGCTGTTCCGATCTCCGTTACTCCGATCAACTTCAACCGTCGCCATAGGATCAGACGCGAAAGCGTAATCGTGTATGGAGACGTCGTTCCCGAAACTTATCCTCGAGTGATCGGCGTGAGGATCTCGTCTGAGGTGGTTGGATCGTACGGAGGGAGAAGATGAAGCGGAAGAAGAATTACGACGAGACAGATCGGAGTTTCTCGAGGTGGAGGAAGATATCATCTTAAACGACGCCATTTTAGTCCGGTTTGGAATCAGTGTTTCGGAGATGGCGGTTGTTGTTGGTTTTGTCGATGGAAGTGGAGAGATCTTTTGTGAGGTTGTGTTTATCTCGTCACGAGAGCTTTACTTACTTAGATTAAACATTATAACAAACCACGCGTGCGTAAACGCGTGACCTGCATCTTCTCTATCGACAAAAACAATCTGCTCTTTCGAAATTCTTTGTCGTATTCGTTAGTTACTACGGATCTTAATACTAGAACAGCCCAAAACGGCCAAGCCCACCTTTGACCCAATAGTCAGTCAACCACAACAATAAACGCGCCTATATTACAATTTTCAGTTTTACAAGAAAAGAACTGATAAAAATATAATTTGATTATGGAAGATTGGAATCTCAGCTGATAATTATTCATTAGATTTTCTTATTCTATTGTCTATATTCTATAGTAAACAATTTCAACCCCATTTTATTACAGGAAAACCAAAAATCATAATAGAAATAGGAAATTAGAGATATATTACGTAATCGATAAGAAAATAAAAACCTCCAAAAATTCGGTGCGATCCTTTGACACGTCGAAGCCACATCTTTCCTACATTACTCTCTCCGTGTTCTCAAGCTTTGAAACCTTCTTCAAGCACACGATTCCCGAATTCTGTCTGCTTCTCACAGATTAAAGGAAGGAGAGAAACATGAACATCTTCACCAAGAAACCAAATCCCAGAGGTTTTATCTTCGCGTTTCCTAATTCTCATTCTGTTTTTTTTTTTTTTGGAAAATTAGGTTTGTTTCTCCGGTTGATTAACCTAAATGGATTTTGATCATCTGGGTTTCTTCGGGTTCGTTAAAAGCTGTTGACTTTGAGATCGTGATCATATATTATTATTCTTATGTTTCTTTTGGAATCTCTCGCTTAGTTTTCCTCTGTTTATGAAACGACATTAACGCGTATGGTATTTGATGTTATGATGATGACTCTCAGAATCTGAATGTGTCGTTTTTTGGTGAATTGCAGAAGTGCTGAGGGAGAGCAAGCGAGAGATGACACAAGCTACAAGAGGTATATTGCTCTCTTCATATGATTAGCTTCAGATTTTTATCATTGATTCTTTTGATGCCTTTCACTGAAAGCTCAATATGTTACATGGCTCCACTGGATATATCTCAAGTTTGAATAGCTTATGTACATAAGTTCGTCTCAAACTGATGATTTTTTTTTTCGGTTTTGTTTCTCATCAATTGGTGCTTCAGGAATCGAGAAGGAAATCGCATCTCTGCAATCAGAAGTATGAGTGTGTCTAATGGAGTTATATTTTCATTCAATATGTTTTTTTGCTGACAATGATTCTTTCATGTACGAATATGATAGGAGAAAAAGCTCGTTCTCGAGATAAAAAGAACTGCTAAAACAGGGAATGAGGTAGGTTTCTCCAGCTTTCCTTCTTGAATGGTCAATCTTTTTCCAGGGTTTCTGCTTGTGAATATTTTTGATGTGTCTTTTTTTATGCAGGGAGCGACGAAGATTCTTGCCCGGCAGTTGATCCGGCTAAGGCAGCAAATAGCTAACTTACAAGGTAGCCGAGCTCAAATGCGAGGCATAGCTACTCATACACAGGTCTGTTGAATTCACTCTACTCTCCTTTCATTCTATATACATCTGTTTGTAAATCGAGAAGATCATAATCTTGTTCTAAAAATGAGTCTTTGGAAACTTCCACTTTGATGTTTTAGGCTATGCATGCACATACTTCGGTTGCTGCCGGAATGCAAAGTGCCACTAAGGCAATGGCAGCTATGAGCAAGGTCAGATTCCTACCTATATAACACAAATCAGACTTGCCCATGTTTATTGATTTGGATGGGATCATCAGAATTAAGTTAATGAGGGTCTTCTTGTTGTAAGAAAAATAAAAAACTTAAATCCAGTAGAAATTTGGTAGAGGGTTTTGTGATTAGAACTTGCCCTAGAATCTAACTATGTAGATGTTTATGACAGAATATGGATCCTGCAAAACAGGCTAAGGTTATGATAGAATTCCAAAAGCAGTCTGCGCAAATGGACATGACTGTAAGTTGTATCAATTTATCTTTTCTGTAACTCCATGACACACTCAAAAATAGTTGTTCTAACTAACGCTTATGGTATTTCAGACTGAGATGATGTCAGACTCCATAGATGATGCTTTAGACAATGAAGACGCTGAAGACGAAACAGAGGATTTGACAAACCAGGTAACATTTACGCGGTCCGACCCATCGATTTAATTTTAAAAATATCGACTGTTTCAAAGGTTTGTTAACGAGGCTTTTTATGTTTTGCTTGTTAGGTTCTTGATGAAATCGGCATTGATATTGCGTCACAGGTTTGTTTTAACCATCGATTCTCTTCTTCATTGTTATGTATCTTGATGGCTTCTCTTGTGATTGATTCGTTTTGATCCATCTGCAGTTATCATCTGCTCCAAAAGGTAAAATTGGCAGAAAGAATGCAGAAGATGTTAGCAGGTATGGTATCCATCCACTATAAAACACAACTAGAACATATCTGTATTTTTTCCAGCATTTGAAATCAAACAAACCTCTGATGTTTCTGCACAGTTCTGGAATCGATGACCTGGAGAAGCGGCTGGCGGCGCTTAGATAGAAAGAAGAAGTGCCATGAGCTTGAAGAAAATGTTTCAGACCCAAATTTCATTTACATTTAACGTGTCTTCTACAGTTTGATTGTGGATATATATAAAAAATAAACAAAATATAGCTACGTAATTTTTTTGAATCAATTTCTCCTCAATCATCTTTGCTTTTTGTTTTCTTCAAATCGTCTAACGCATAATAAAAAACAATGGGTTGATCAAAATGAGAAAGGAGTTTTATCGAATGAGTTCTACATGTGATGCATACCTTCTTTGTCAGCTAACTGGATAGAATTTGATTTAGAAAACAGAAAACGGCCCATTGGTTAATGCAAATATAAAGGCCCAATAAATGTTGTAAAAACCAGCATTTACTTGGTGGTTGCGGAGGTTGGGGGCATATGAGAGCGTCTGATGAAAAGACAAAACCAAACAACTTTACTTGCCCGGTGGGTTAACAGTCAATGAATAGTCGAACGACAAAACTCGTTTCCTTTATAAAGCAAACAAATCCTGTCCTCAAACTTCAAAATCACACACACACACACACACAACATGGGACATCAATCTCCTAACATCATTGAGACCAGTCACATCTCTCCCTTAAAGGGCACCGTTCCATCTACCACTCTTCCTCTCACCTTCTTCGACGCACCATGGCTCACCCTCCCACTCGGCGAGTCCCTCTTCTTCTTCTCTTACCAAAACTCAACCGAACGTTTCCTCAAGGACTTTGTCCCTAACCTCAAACAATCACTCTCCATCACTCTCCAACATTTCTTCCCTTACGCCGGTAACTTGATCACCCCACCTCGTCCCGACCCTCCCTACTTACGCTACAACGACGGCCAAGACTCTCTTCTTTTCACTGTCGCAGAGTCTGTCGAAGCTGATTTCGACCTTTTGAAAACCGATTCCACTAAAGACATCACAGTGTTGCATGATGTCTTGCCCAGATTGCCTCCTCCTCATGTCTCTCCGGAAGGTATCCAGACTCGGCCAATAATGGTGATCCAAGTCACCATCTTCCCTGGAAGAGGAATCTGCATAGGAAACACGTCTACACACGTTGCAGGAGATGGAGTCACTTTCACTCATTTCATGAAGTATTGGATGGCCTTGACCAAATCAATTGGCAGAGATCCTTCCACGCTGCTCCTACCCTCACCACCTGTTCACAGCTGCAGAACCATGATCAAGGATCCAGGCGAGGTAGCCGCAGGACATTTGGAGCGGTTCTGGAGCCAAAACTCTGGACAACACAGCTCCCATGATCTACCTGCGAACATGGTCAGAGCTACTTTTACAATCACACGGAGTCAGATAGACAAAGTCAAGAGTTGGGTTACAGAGCAGTCTCCTGTTTCGACATTTGTGGTGACTCTAGCTTTCACTTGGGTGAACTTAATCAAGACACTTGTCCAAGAGGCGGCCGAGGAAGACAAAGACGACGACGAAGTTTTTCACTTGATGATTAATGTAGATTGCAGGAATCGTCTCAAGTACACAGAACCGATACCAACAACATACTTTGGCAACTGTATGGCTCCTGGTATCGTATCTGTCAAGAAACGAGACTTGCTAGGAGAAGAAGGCTTATTGGCTGCTTCAGAAGCAATCAAATCGAGAATCAAATATATGTTATCAACCGATCTATTGAAAACAGCACCAAGTTGGGGACAAGGAGTGCGCAAGTGGGTCATGTCCCGTTTTCCAACCTCCATTGCAGGAGCTCCGAAATTGGGACTATATGATATGGACTTTGGGTTAGGAAAGCCCTGCAAAATGGAGTTAGTGCACATTGAAACAGGTGGATCTATTGCATTCTCAGAGTCAAGAGATGGGAGTAATGGAGTTGAAATTGGATTAGCACTGCAGAAGAAGAAAATGGATACATTTGCTTCGATTTGGCAACAGGAGATCAAGAAATTCGAATAAGTAGCAGGATAAAGTTAACTACTCTTAATTTCTGCCTCATAATATCATAGATCCTTTCCAATACATCAACCCAAATAATTCAAAATATATTATTGCCACCTTACTTCGACAAACGGTAGATGGAACAACTTTGAGCAGATCAACACAAAACAGCAACAATTCATAAAGCATCAAAGCTCGGACCATCTTGTAATATCTCCAATCTCATGATACAACGCAACATTCTGACCATAATGAAGAATCAAGTCAGAGAAATTTCAACGCAAAAAAAACAAAACTCATTTAGATGAATCTCCAGAGAAAACAATGTAGTGTACTTGTTTAACTCCAGCCTCATAATTAGAAAGAGATGAAGCTGATGAGAACACTGGTAATTTCTGAGTTTTTTCAGACTACAAGCACCATGTATTTAAGTGCTAGTGTATAGTTTAAACTCAAAACAACATATGTAATTGTTTCCAACAAAAAAAAGAAGTATAATTTATCAACCATTCATATCTAGAAGTCAAGTAAAACCAAAAAGGATGATATATTTGTGGAAAGTCTCAGTAAAATCCATTGAAGTCAAAGAAATTGCAGCTTATGCCAAGGGGTTCTCCCTGAAAACAGGGTCTCAGCTCCACTGCACCTCGTACAATTGGATTAAATCCTCATCGACATTCCCAAATTTCCAAAAGAAACATGTAAAGAGATTCAACATATCTAAGAACCAATAATTAGTAAAACCAAAGAAGGGAGGGGATAGTATATTTGTGGAAAGTCTCAGTAAAATCCGTTAAAGTCAAGGAAATTCCAGCTTCTGCCAAGGGGTTCTCCCTGAAAACAGGGTCTCAGCTCCACTGCACCTCATACAATTGGATTACATCCTCATCGACATTCACAAATCTCCAAAAAAAAAGACAAAGAACAAAAGAGACTCAAACAAAAAATTCAGCTTTTTCAATGAGAAGCAGAACTGGCGTATAAAAGCTGTTATAAATTACTCATCACTGCCAAATGAAAACAAATAAAAAACAATACTTTTGAAACAGATAATAAAATAGGCTCATATTAAGAAATTCAACCATGTTTTTACCGTATCTGCTTCATTGACTCTAATTGAATCTCAGAAGCGCGGGTAAGTTTATAATCATCGCCAAAAATTGTTATAAGAAAACACAGCTAAGAAAAGATTCATTCCATCAACAAAATCAAAACTTTGAGAGATTTAGCCGCTTTTTTGACACAGAAAAGCCTAAAGAGAAAGAGATGCAAAACCTGCAACACAAACGGCAATACACAATCTAGCAGGAGCTTTGGGGCTTACTTCCTCAACTTATTTTTGTAATCAGATTAGCCCGGGAGGCTCCTGCGTACCATATAATGTACCCAAACCCTATCGTCTACGCAATTGAACGACACGAATCTCCCAAAAAAAATAAAACCATAGAATCAAGAGACAGAAGAAACAGAGAAGAGATGTAGTAATATCAGCAAGAGGTGACGCGGCTATTATATAGATAACTGTCCCTGGTCAAAACCCTAGCCCTAAGCTCAAAAGTCGAAATTACCCCCGTTGATTGATTTCGGTTTATTAACTAACTAAAGAACCGGCGGTTTTACATATACATAACATAACCAACCACAAAGGAAAACTGTTTTTACTTAAGCAGATGAAACTTTTGTATGTATAGCTTAAACTCAGATTCTCCAACGAGATTATCTCTGTTTGCTTTGTTCCATTGTATACACTTTCTTTCTTCATGTTTCCATCATTTTTGGAGGGAAAGGTGCTCCAAGCTCCTCCTTAATGGATCCTCTTGAGTGTTTCATAGTATCTTTTTCAAAACAGAAGAAAATTAGATAGAATTTCATTATTTATTTATTTTTTTGTGCAGATAAAATTTCATTATTTTTTAAAGAGGAAAATCGAGATTTACGACTTCACATTTGTTATCGTCTAGACACTCAACTCCTTTTATTTATCACAAAATATATATAACCATCCGTTGAGCTAACTAATCTAGTTTCTGTCAATTTTTCTTGTTTAAATTCAACATCCTATGTTTTGATAATTTTTTTCTCAAAATGACACGTGAAATCTAATACGCTTGCTGCTTTTATTTCTCTTTTCTTTGTTCCATGTAATTACATTAAATTCGGAATGTATTGCAGTTTACAAATTAGGGCTAGGAAATATATATTTTTTTTAAAAAAGCTAAGAAAAAGAAAGAGTTTGTAATTGTAATTCACTAATTCCGGTTTAGTTTGGTGTATATGTAGATATATATATCTACTTGGTGGACTCTAGACGTCTCAGGTTGCGTTCAATTTCACGAGACGTCGGATTCGAGAAACTCCGGTTAATGGTGCGTTGCTCCGAACTAGCCACCGTCTCCGATGACGACTCCGATTCGCTCTCTGTTAGATTGTTACACAAGTATTAAGGCGTTATTAGGGTTATTAAATATTAGCGGATGCATGCGAGAGTTTTGGTTGCGTGAGAGATTTTCACGTACCGAATAGTGACCTGACGGATGGTCTCTTTGGTTTTGTCTCTTTCTTTTTCAGTTCCGCTGGATTTTAAAAATATTAACCGGAACATTATGGCTTAGATTAGTGACCATATTTTAGAAAAATAAATAGGGGAAATTTATTATTCCTTCAAATTCATACTAATTAAAAAGAAAATTTTCTCTGATTTTTTTAACGTGTGACCATTTAAAGCATGTCATATGTAAAAAAATGAAGAAGATACCTATCCCATGGACTTGATAATCGTTGACGATTTCGAAGTTTTTGTATGTGTAGCCAACAAAATTTATGTCTTTTGAAGATAACATCTGCAGAAAAGAGCATCAAGGGGGAGAATGACAGTGAAGTTACGAAGTTGTAGTGTTTGCTGTGAATTATTAAAGAAGCTAATTCACTAGCTAAGCCATGCAGATTCAAATCGGCTTAATTAATGCATGCCATATAATTGAAAAAAAGAAAGATAATTAACTCGACTTACTCTTCTCCATGGTCCTGTTCTAGAGGAGGGTGTATGAGGTTGATGATCTTCCTAAACATACACTAAAATATATAAAAATTTCAAGGAAATTTGGAATTGACTTCAAACAATTTTAAAAAGAGAGAATAAAAACCTCATCGAACTTCTCAAAGTTTTGAGTATCCAAATCATCGTTGACCTCAGGAATAAAAGCAGCTTCCAGTTGGTAAATCTTTTCCCATTCAACACCTTCGAACCAAGGATGTGCCTATCACATCCATTAATATTGGTAGCTCGTTAGCTAATAATTTCGATTACGAATTAAATGTGACGTTTTGTGGATTGGCTTAATTCGGTTACTATATGTATTCTGAACTTCAACTTGAATTGTTATTGTTTATACTATAGAGGAAGAAAAAATAAAGAGAAAGATACCTTAATTTGGGAGGCACCAGTAGACCCGAGTCGCTGGTTGACATTACACAAAAGCTTACCAACGAGATCCTTAGCCTCTCGTGATAGCCTTGCTTCTTCAGGGAATTTCAAATGTGTTTTCCAATTCACTATCTGATTTGTATATAATTATAAGTTAAAAAACTAATTTATAAACAAATGAAGTTAATAGAAAAAATTCAAACAATTGATTTGTTAAAGAAATTGCAACCTTTCTACAAGTAGACATTGGATCGTCGGAGTAAAACGGTGGATACCCAACAAGCATCTCGTACATTATCGCTCCTAGTGACCACCTGAAAATTTTCATACTACTTTTTAAAAACTTGAATTATATTTTTTCATAACGTAACTATTATTAACAAAATGTAACATAGACACGTGTGAATAAACCACGTCTGCACGTACCAGTCACATTCCATGCCGTATCCTTTCTTTAACAAGACTTCAGGTGCAATGTAGTCTGGTGTACCAACGGTTGAGTACGCCTGCAAGTGTTAACACCAAGTATAACTACATGTTACACACGTTACTAAACAAAGCTTCAACTTAAAGGTATGTTATGATATTCGTTTGAATTTGTATTTGCTTTAACATTTAGTGCCCATTTTTGTTTTTCCAAATGAATCCACAACATGTACCATCTAACAAAACGCAAACTAAAATAGTGTTTGTGTTTAGTGTTTGTGGTTACGTTGGAAACAACTGATGCTCTACTGAAACCATGATTAAACAAGTCTTAACAAATCCACTGACACATATTAGAAATAGAGAGGCAAAGAGAGTGTATGTTACATACAAGCATCCTTCGGTTCTTTTGCCAATGTTGCAACTGTTCTTGTTGCGAGCGTTTAGGAGCGGTTGATGTGCTCTCTTCTCTCTCTGAACTTCCTCCGTTTCCAACCGAGAAATCTTCACCTTCAATAACACTACAATCCAACGGCTTACACAGTCCAAAATCAGACAACTTCAAATGTCCAATTCTATCAAGCAACAAATTATCCGGCTTTATGTCCCTGCATCGACAACAACAGAATATCTCAAAACATATCGTTCTTTCTTATCAATAATGGACAGCGAACCAATAAAAACCTGTGGATATAGTTGCGTTTATGGATAGATTCGATAGCGAGAACAGCTTCAGCGACATAGAATCTAGCTTCATCTTCATTTAAAGTGTCTTTCCTCATCAGAAGAGTCATCATATCGCCGCCGGGTAAATACTCCATTATCAGGTAAAGATAGTCATCGTCTTGAAAAGAACAGTAAAGTTTCACTATACAGTTACTGTCTACTTCTGCTAGTAGATTCCTCTCTGCTCTTACATGCTCCACCTAGATATATAAATATTATTTTCAAAAGCTTCTAATAAAATAAAGACCAGAATAAATGGAAGTTGAACAGTTATATATGCGGTGTGGAACACTATGTATCACCTGGCCTCGACGAAGCATTTCTGATTTTTTGAGTTTCTTCATAGCAAAAACATGACCTGTGTTCTTCTCTCTACAAACTCGAACCTGAATCAATCAATATGAAAGAAGAAAGGGTTTGCATTTTATGGGTTTTTCTTTCTCACGATTGGTCATTTTAGGATTAGAATCTTTATGAGTTTACCTCTCCAAAAGCTCCTTTACCGATCATAGTTAAGAGTTCGAAATCATCAGCACCCATCTTATGCCTTTGGAGTCTCATGTACTCTGTTTCTTTCTTCTCAAGAAACTTTAAAAGATTGTTTTGATCTTCTTCAGATACATCTGCATCTGCTAGTTTCTTCTCAAGCGTTGTTCGTCTGCCATATTTTATTAAATTAATAAACCGATCAAGACTCTATAATGTTTTAAATATAACTATATATATATACCTTTCTTTCCTCTCGTTGAGGCTCTTCATCTGTTCCTTGTAATGATTCTCAATGTACTGTTTGGCTGCTGCAACTTTCTGTTTGGTTGTGTTGGAGAGTGCTTCTCCTTCTCCGCTTAGTGGAGGAAGTTTCGCCGCCGTCTCAGTTTCATTTCCGCCGCCGGGGACGGTTGTTTCTGTTCCGTCTCCGTAAGTGCTGCCGGATAACATATCTTTTTTCCGAGGCTTGTCTCGAGGTTGAAACTTGTGGAACCAACTTCTTGCAGAATCCATTTGTTTTTCTCTTCTTAATCTTAAACTTTTAATCTAAAAAAAAACCTTTAAAATTTAAAAATACAAATAATCATAATACATTCAGAACCCTAGATTGTAAGTCGGTTTCCAGAGATTTCTACTGTACGTAAAAAATATTCAACGTACCTGAGTTTCATCATATCTGAAATTTAGGAAGAAGCAGAAAGATCGGAGATAAAGATACGGTTGCCTACAAAATCGGTCGGAAAATAATAAAAAAAAAATAATGGAAGAAGGAAATGGAATGAGGAAAAATAGAAAATGTCGCGTTACCGTAGAAGTTTGAAAGCGATTTGATCATATAGAGGACGAAATTGTTTATTTTGTATATTCTGAATAACAAAAATTAATATAGCGAAAACTTCGTCTTATTTTCTCCGCTTTTAGTTGTATAGTGAATTATTTACAAATTACAAAATGGTTCTGACGTTGACGATGAACATTTAATTAAGTGGTTGACTCTACTCCTCACGCACTAATTTTTCATTTTCAGAAAGCTTAGGTAAACATAAATGGTTGTTATATACATGGAAAACTTGTTATGTTAGTTTATTTAAGAACTAAAATGAAATAGACTAATACAGTAACGTTCTTAACGTAAGATATGTTCTTGTGTAAAAACTACGAGGTCACCCATTTCCAACCTCAAATATATCGTGTATCATAAGTTCATAACCACTGTATTTAACGTCGTCATCACATTTAATTCAGTTTGCATGTATTCGGTCTCCGGTTTACTGGTTTAGTGAGACTGAAAACTCAGCTAACTGTTTAATGAATTATGAATATACCAGTATAATTAAATTCTAATTTTTAGAAAAGCAAGAAAACACTTATATATAAATGGAGTATATATTGCCATAATTTTTTTTTGTCTTGGGGTGGTGGAGTTTGGAGAAAAAGAGACATCGAAATGGAGATGAAAAGGATATGAAAAGTCAAAATAAATAATATCTTCTACTCCACTACTTAAGTCACCAACAGAATCTTTTTATAAGCATTATGATGTTGAGATCTCAACCTAAACAACTTCACGACATAACTCTCTCCGACTCCATCTTTCGTCGGCAGCCAGACATCACATTCATGAGTCTACTACACCAACTTCTCGACATAAACTAATAGAATAATTCACCAAAAAATACTAACAGATTCACCAGCTCCGGATTCTGTTCAACTGACCAACATCACATTTTGTTAGAAATCATCATTACATCTAACAATTTGAGCTTGTCATGTTGACAAAACTTATTTTCTGTTCTGTTATGTTTGAAAATCAGTTTCAATGAAAATAGTCCAGCATAATACATATTCTTCAGACATTAACTTTTGAGATGTCCAGATTCGGTTCCCAAAATCAAAGAGTATGTATTGCACTTTTGTACGAAACAAGGCTAATAAAACAGCACCCAAAGTATTACAACGGCCAACTTCGTATTCTCCGGCCAAACTCCGATCAGTTTATCGCCTGTACCGATGTCGTTTAAAGTTGAAGTACAAATGCAGAATCCCACGCTCAAACGTGCATTTGAAACCTTTCTTGTGAGAATACTCCCATTCTTTATTCACAATCCGGAACGCCTGAAACAAAAACAAATTGATCACCACGATAACACAGAGAGGTGATGATAAGGAAACAAAAACAGAGGCGATGGTTCTGAGTGCTTACAATGTCTTCGTATGGCGGACCAGCATGGAACCGGATCATACAAGTTTCAGCGCTTGTCCCATCTTTTTCGATAGTGTAAATGGGAGCCTTGATCTTATCAACTAAATCTGGATAGAAGATGTTAAACTTGTACCCTTGAACGATTTTTGGAGGCGGGTTATCGTGATCATAGTGCGTTTGGTTATACTTGTTCCACTCGTAACCCGTGTGAACTCGGTTGAAATACTTCGGTTTTCTTGGACGGTACTTGTCATGCCACCAATAAACCTATAAAAGAAGAATTCTTTTTCAATAATTCCACTCTGGGAAGAATAGACAAATTACGGGACAGAAGACTAAATAGTAAAAGGGGTACCTCAGAATCAAGGTTCACTTCAGCATTAGAGCCAAATACAGCATCACCTTCCTCCATTGCTCCCATTGCTTTCATTGCTTTAAACTCCAAGTTATCTTCTACAGGTGCCGGTTTCGAGACCATAGCTTCTTTAAGCCGCTTCTTCTGTTTCTCCAACACAACCATCCGTTTCATTTCCTGTTTATGGCCACAATCATATTTTCAAGTCAGAAAAAGAATCAACGACAACAATTCTGGGGAAAAGTAGACGGCAGGAACTGCTAAAGAGTACCAGTAGCTTCTTGTCTTCCTCGGGATCGATTGCTTCTTCACGATCATCACCGTGCATGAGCTCTGGCGAAAACGAACCAGCCGCTTCTGCTGCCACATCAGCTTCTTCTTCCTCCGCAATAGGCTCTGGAGAGAATGCTTCTTCAGGATCTGAAAGATTCATATCGTTTATCTCCTCCTCGTCTTCTTCCACCACAGGTGCTAAGCGATGATTAACTATTACATCTTCTTCACTCTCTGAAAGTTGCTCGAGGCGATGTAGATGTCTCCTCAGCATCTCAGCGTGTATTTCCTTCAAGCAAGCCTATTTGAACAACAAGATAGTCAGTGAGTATGCAAATAAGATCCTATGTTTTCGAATTAACACCTCAAGATCATCCACACGCAGGTACCTTTGCCTTGTAAATATCGAGGCGTTTAAGAACCGCTTCCCAATACTCTACTACTTTCGCTGACCCAGAACGCAGCTGGGACTCGATGTCCAACTGCAGATCTACAAGCTCCGAGTGGGTCTTCCCATCAAGAAGTTTTCTCACGTCAGCTTCAACACCAGCGTGTAGTCCCCTCTCTTGAGCAAGTAATTCTGCAGGAGGCTCCTCCCCTCTAACTCTAGCTCGGTCCAAGGCATCCCTTTTACGAGCTTCAGCTAACTCCCAATCGCATACCACAATAAGTGCCTGGAAAAGTTCAATGGTATTAAGCACACAGGCTTACTCGCATGCATCATGCATGTATAACATGTACTGTCATAAACAAAGAAGAAAAGAATGCTAATCACCCATCAAAAAGAGACATCATGAGGGGTTCATAGAAGATTTCAAAATTCCAAGCACAATCACTTCAAACGTATAAAACAGCTCGAATGCAAAAAAAAAAGAGACTCGCTGAAGAAAATACCTCCCAATACTGTACGCGAGTTGGAGTTGCCCGATCTGAATCCAGATACATTTTGATGTCATCACGAAGCTCTTCCATATCTTTAACAGTGAGACCCTGCATTATTACATATCAGGAGTAAGTTGATTTTATTAAAAAAGCGTCAAAACAATCTGATAAAATAACTCTCATTGTTCACCAAAAGAGAACAACTACACAATCATATACTTTGTTTGACGAGAGATATACAGTCAATCTCAAAAGCAAATCATCCAGAATCATTCTCACATTCTGCTTCTCCCTTTTTTCTTTAACAAACTTTGTACACTAAACGACATAGAGATCGTCTATGCTGAGGTCAGAATTCAGCCGAAATCTTATATACATATTTTTGGGATAGTTAGCTTATGCATATGTTGGTAAAATTTACACGAGATACCCATAAAAGCTAACCAACATAGATGCTATCAGAACAGTAACTTATCTAATCTCAAGCTTGAAAACCATGCTAATATGTCAGACTTGCAGAATAACTTATCTAATCTCAAGCTTCTTCCCTCTCTACACAACCCAACTGGTTCCAAAGACTGATAATATTTTGGAACTGAACTAAGACCGAGAAAGTAAAGACATAAGTGAAAAAGCTCTATCATAAACTTAAACACAATACGGTTGTACCATCTAGCATAATTCTTGTAAATACCTTGAAAACCATGTAAGGTTCACTGAGCTCGATATCCATATCATCTGAACCATCCAAGTGCTTGCAGAGGACGTCGATTGGCTTTAGTCGTCCTTCACGCAATCTGATCTCTGACCTCACCTTGCTTTGATCGAAATGGAACTGTGTCATATAGATCAAACAGGTGTATCAAGGAACGTACGCAAAACTAATATGCAAGAGGCATTAATTGCAAAACAAAGAAAACGCAAGTATACCTCCTCCTCCTTCTTCTCCCAATCTTGAAACTCAGCTCGAGCACGTTCTCTAGCCAATAATGCCTGGAGAGAATAACATTTATTAAAGTCGATAGCTATAAAGTAATAACCAAATTAGAAAGCTAGTTGGTTAGTAAGAAATTCAATCGTGCGCATCCTCCTGGACCAAATGATTTTTTGAAAGAGATAGGCTTCCGTATAATTTCAACATGAAACAAAATTTACCATTTCTTCCTCATGTCGAGCTTTCTCCACTGCTCTCTCTTCTCTCCTCTTCTTAACCTTTTCAACCTCTGTCTGCACATTCAACCAACGTGATTAATACATAGACGACAAAGCTCCTTCCACCAAGCAAAATAACACATAGTTAAAAGCATCGAGAACATTGAAAATCTCCTCTCCTCTGTTTTATTTTTTTGAAATCAAGAATGCTAATTGTACTTACCATCCTTTCCCCCCGTCTTCTCTTCTCAGCTTTAACGGAAAATTCCTCCAACGGTACTCCATGGTGAACATCTTTTTCAATTTTCTTCCGCCACACAAATCTGAAATTAATAGAATATAGTGCCATGAGAATTGCAGACTCTTCAACACCGGGTTACTCACAAGTATCATCTGAATAAATTGATTACACGCAATCAAGATAACTAACTTAAACCGCCAATTTTCACAAATTGAACGAATAGAAATAAAGAAAGCTGCACCCTGTACTTGGTTACAACTAGGAGTGAACAATATACGCTATAATCCTCCTACATCCTATTCTCCAAGATATATACCAAAAATGATCATCTACCATTAAAAGTGAGTTGACTTACGTCTCAGTGAGATTCGAATCCCCAAATGGGTTTGAATCATTGGAGTACCCCGACACTGACTGAGTCTTCAGTTTCTTTGCTGCACGTAATGCCTAGAACGAGTTAAACAAATAGCATAAAGTTAGCAACACACTCCAAGACATAAAAGGGTTTAACACAAGAAAGCACGCAAACCAAGTAACATATAACAAGAAAAAGAAAAAAACCTTCTTCTGAGCCTTTCTGGCCATATACTCCTTGATTTCCTCTTCTGAGGGTTTCTTAGACGAAGTCCTCTTCTTACTTTTCCGTCCACCATCGCTATCAGAGGAATCATCACTTGAGCGATGGCGTCGACGACTGCTGCTACCCTTCCTCCTCCTGGAACTCCTGGGAGGCGACAAATCATCTGAACCGTCCGAGTCAGAAGAGTAAGACTCGGAGTGAGACTCAGACTCGGATTCATCTCTCCGTTTCTTGTGCTTCCCATGGCTATCTCTCCTACTCTTACCATGAGAACCCATATTTGTAAAGTAACCCTTCTGTCCCAAGACAATAGTTGAATCAGTCGCTCACCCGAAAAGCCTCGTGAATTCAGATACAATCCAAAGCTAATTAACCAATTCGATGATAACGATTCAAATTAAAGGCTAGACGTTTATTGATGACCTATAGAATTAGCAGAAACCAGCGAAAGCAGAGACACAGTATTTGGTTACATAAAAAACCACGGAACGAAAAGAAGAGCTACTTATTCAACAGCTCTCATCCAAACAAAACTATCTAACCAATAAAAAGCGTATAGAGAAGAGAAAATGCATACCTAGTATGGAAACAACGATCTGAAATTAGTGGCGTTGAGGGTGGTTAATACGGTGGAGACTTCTCCCTCACCGATAAATGGAAAACAAGGGTTACAGATTTAATGTAGTAAATCTCTGGGATATTTTCGTAATTCCGACGTCGGTTCTTCGTTTTTTTCTTTTCTGTATTTACAAAAAAGCCAGAAACTCTACTTTGCTTCCCGGTTTCAGTAAAATCCCCATTCTCCCGTTTAATCAAAAACCGGCCGATTAAGAGTTTTATCGCTTGGTTAACAGAAAATTGGCCGGTTTACATGACCGACTCTGGAACACAGCTATGGATTGGTCCCACGTCAGCGTATGTGTACATGGCTTAATTTTGGTCAATATGAGAATGAGTTACTTGAGAGAGGAATACGTTTCTTTTGTTGTATCATTCTTCAATGAGCACAAAAATGTATAGCAGGTAAACAAACAAACATTGTAAACTTGTCGCAAATGTTTTTCTTCTTTTACTAATTTATCATTTGTATATATATAGGATCATTGATCTCACTAATCATCTGAAATCATCGGTAATAAGCCATGTGTCTCGATGACCTAAAAGGAGAGTTATCAGATGGAGATGGTTTCCATGGTGCCACACGCTCCTTCTTCTTTTTCTTCTCAAGTTTGATTTCAGAACGAAGCCAAGATTCTACTACGGATAGGAGATTGGGTGAAGTTTTCATCTCGCTGATATCTGCCATTTTCGATGAACGATGCAGCTCACCGTTCTGAATGTAGGCCAAATTTGTAGCCCAGGTCTCGAGCCCGTCGAATATGTGAGTTGCATATACGATCGTAGCTCCTCTCTGAGTTAATCAGTGTTATAGATAAGTCAAAGATCATGACACTAATCAAACCGCTAATGCACAATATCAAACCCAAGAGAACTCTCGATATAACTCTTCTGAATACTATGCAACCTTGTTCAATGGCTTCTTTTAGTATAGTGTGAGCAGTAATCGTCCCAACTAACAAATGCTCTA
>KE154682.1:33036-44703 GCA_000411075.1 Sisymbrium irio | reverse complement strand
ATATATATATATATATATATATATTTAAATTTTAAGCTGGATGATACGGGTATTCTTCTGCTACTAATTTTCCTATAACCAACTATGCAAGGATATTAACCAAGATGAAACGCTTGTCCCTCAATGGTTAAGCGTAATATTCCAATTTCTAATCCATAGAACCATGCATTAAAGCGAACGGCCGTATATAGTTAGGAAAATAAGAGATTGAAAGGGTTAAATGGATGATAATACCTGATCACATTCTTCTTTGAAAAAGTCCAGCAAGTCCATCCTTGCAACAACATCTAGGTCAACAGTGACCTCGTCAAGTAACAACACCTGTAAAATCAGATTAGCATCAAAGTCAGAAAAGATGACATGTCAACAAAATTAGAAACTAGGAGCGCTTTTGATTAAAACCAGCTGAGAACATAAGCAACGATGATCAGGTGAGATTCAGACAGAATAAGCAGCATCATCAAGCCATATTCTTTTTTACCTTGAAAGGATGTAAGAGTCCCATGCATATCTGCACTCGGCGTTTCTGCCCATCAGAAACTTTGTGCATACGCCAGTGAAGATTGATATCAAGAAGATCAATCAGTTTTTCTCTTCTCACGGGGTCAATTCCTTCAACTGTAGGACAAGAAAACGGAAAACCTGCTTGAGTCTAAGCCTGAAAATGGGGTAAAAGAAGTGAAAACAGACAAAAATGTTAGACGATCTTTGCTAGGGCAGAGAATATATAACCTCCATATATCATATGTTCTGCTGAAAAGTCTCCCTGGAGAGGAACCTCACCCTGAAAACGTTGCAGAATCAATGGAGTAAATAATCTCAGATCAGATCGATATAAAATGTGGTTGTGTAATCTCGAGGCAATCAAATCCCTGAAAGATCTCACAAATTTGAAAAAATGAGAGATGGAAACAGTAGGGGGTACACACAGCTGAACCAACGGTTTTACTCCAAGATCCTCCAAGGTAAGACAAGTCACCACTGCAAACAAGTTGAGTATCATGGAAAGCCGAGCGGCTAAGAACTTGTACAACGTTCTTTCCTCCCACCATATGCTTTCCAGCCAGAATCTTCAATAAGGTTGTCTTGCCTGAACAAAGAAGAATGCCACAGGAACACAAGCTTTAGTCTTCCAAAGGAAACCAAATCAATGTATTGTAAGAACACAAACCCAAGCCCCACGCCGAGCAAGAAATAAACCCATAAATCATAAGTTTGGCGCATATAGACTCTGCAATTACGAAGGCGCAGGGCCAATTTCAAAATCCCATACTGTGTGGTGAATAAAATTCAAAAGAATCATGTCTTTAAAACTCTCAGTTCTAGGCTTCTAGCTGACAGATAAAGCAACGCGAATCGCCAACCCCAAACCTAAATCGAGCTAGAGTCCGAGAAAAAAACACACAAAAGCTACGAATCGACCATCGTACCGGATCCATTGGCGCCAACTAGAAGGCAGCGAGATCCAGCTGGGAGCTCGAGGTTGAAGTCGAAGAATATAGGATCCTCGACTTCATAAGAAAATTCCATACCGTTAACTCTAATGGCATCATCACAGGTCGTCGTCGGATCTTTCGCCGCCATTTTTTTTTCACGTCTCCGAGAGCTCAAGCAGTAAGATAAGTTAGTTGGTAGGATTATTAGTAGGTGAACCGAAAGTTCGTTCCCTTTTCCTAAATTTGCGGTCCTTTAAATATGTTTCGTCCAACGTCAGATCCACGTAACACCACTAAGTCTTCGCCACGTCACCTGGCTTCTGTTTGTGAATCCACGTCATCAGTCGTCGTCAAACCTACAGAGGACGGAGTATCGTGCGGACAAAAAAAGTTGTTCTGTTCAGTGCTTTGAGATTTCATGAAATGACGTAGGAAAATACTATAATAATCTCGTCATTGTAAATATATTAAGAATCTCGTGATCCCGCAGGTGTAACAAAGATGATTTGAAAAAGGAAAAAATAATACAACAGGTGTTGGGATTACAAAGAAACACACATCAATTTACCAGTAAACATACATTATAAAAAAAGAACCAAAAACGCAGATTGCTGTTTGCCATTGGTGTCTAGTGTCTCTGCCTCTAATGTCTCTTGCTCTCAAGTCACAAGATGACGAAGCCGGACGGGTCCAAGACCTTAGATTTCACGCAACCTATGTTCAGAAAGCTGCCCAACCTGATGCAGCTCCTGTTGAGTTGGTCGGTCCTGATCCCTTTGTTGAAGGAAGATTCTTCTGCAGGGGGAGTACACAAAAATGGAGAATTCAGTGATTCAGAAGTCGTTCTTGGGTGATTCAAATGCTATTAAGACGACAAGGTTTTCTTTTCTTACCTTGAGCTGAGATAGATCAGACAGGGGATCGTTCCGGCGTCTTGTGTTATCCGTTGGTTCCTTGGAACCGTCAGATGCAATCCTTGAAGTGACAGGATCATTTGGAGGAGGCGGTAAAGGAGACCTGGTTTTTATAGCAGCAGTTGGTGGTGGTGCAAGTGCTAGAGGTTTAGGCTTCCCGTTTCCTGAAAGAGCGGCTGAGAGCATCCCAGTGCCATTTGTAGTAGGTTTGGGCTTCACGTTGATTCTTATGGTTTCACCTTCCTAAGAAACCCATAGAAAAAACAATCCTTTTAGCGTCTACTGAGTTAATAAGAAATTTTGCTGCAAGTAAAATATGGATTCTAAGTATAGAAAGGGAGGCTCTTCCCGTTATAGCAAGTTATAGATTCCATAGTTAACTTTCAAAAACAGATAAAGTAGCATGAGTATGAACACAACAAAATCAAAAGATCACAATCTAGTACTGGGGACGGATGCTAGAACAAACTAGTGGTTCTGAACCATTAAAGAAGACTAAACGAGCGATCAAAATGAGAAATTTTGCCGCATCAATTTGATTCCACAGACTTATAACCGAGGGCAGGACATCAAAAAAATCATGAGCAAGAACTCCAAACACATCAAAAACATTTTTTTTTTCCTTTTCAACAAAGACTGTAGCCCAAGGATCGGAGCGTTCATAGTGATTATGAAAATCTACCAGACATTTTCTATTGATGACAGACTACGAGATCATAAATCATGAACTCGGTGACATTTACTCAATCTAATCTCTGCAAAAACCATAAAAATAACCGGGAAATACTAACTCTGGGGTTATCCAAAGCACCAATTACACTAATAATCAATGATGCAATCTCAGTCGTTCAATCTATTGCCAAAGATGCATCGCAGAATTCCCAAGACGACATCTTTAAAGCCTACGAACAAGAGAGAGATCTACTGCAATGCCAATGATGCTAAGAAAACGCATCTGAAATTCAGAACGAATCAATTTCAAATTAAATTTTTGGCAGTTTTTTTTTTCCAATATGGTTACTCCAAGTGATCAAATTTAGGCATTGATCTTATCTACATTACGAAAGGAGATCGGTTAACCTTCAATCTGTGATTAACGGCGGGATGGATATCGATGTGACTGTCGCTCTCACTCGTTTCCCCAGTCTCCTTCTCTTTCTCCCTCCTCACGTACTTTTCGTGATCCGACAAGGCGACATTGAAATCAAACGCCTCGTTCCTCTCATTGAACCCTAGCCCGATGAAGGCATACTTGCCACGCCCATCGTCGATCCTGAGAACGAAATACCGAGACGAATCGAGAGACGGCTCGACGGAGTTCTCCCTCTTGCCGGGATCCACGAAACAAGCCGCGAAGAGATCGCCCGAGTTCGAATCCTCGAGACGGATCTCGCATCGATCCTTGCACGATACGACGCGGAGTCTACCGGACCAGATCTTATCGGATTGAAGCCATTCGCCGCACTTGTATCCGCCGGATATGGTTCGCGGCGGGATCTTGTAGACGGAGACCTCACGCACAACGAGAAGTGTATGCTCGAATGACTCCTCCTTCTCTTCCTCCTCGAACGACATCGCTCTGACCTCTAGGCAGACGAGAGTTATGGAGAAAGACGTGTGTGAAGCTTTTGACGATCGTTGCGGACTTCCGAAGCTTATACGACAACACCCCCTAACCATTTTTATTTATTTTTATATTGTTTTACAAATTGATTATGAAATACTTAATTTTTGTATGTGGTAGCATTATCCCTTTTAAAGGGAATTTTGATTTTATTTAAAATCATACTACTAATCAACTTAATCATACTAACCTAAGATGTATATGTGAGTGAAATAAATAATATTCATTAATTACAGGACGGTGTCGTTTAGTCACCGCCTTATAGTCGAGTCCCAGAGCCGGAGAGGGGTAAAAATATAAAACCGGTCCCTCGATTTCTCTCCTCTTCCAGATATTTTTTCCTTCTTATCAATCAATCTTCGTTGCTCGCACTTTTTCTATCTTCGAGGAGCCGAAGCTTTAACAATTTGATAACCATGGCGACGGCTTCAGGTAACGATTTCATTCTACTTTTTCTTCTAGGGTTCCGGCAGATCTATTTGAAGCTGGGCTCTATATTTCGTGGTTAATTTCCTTTTGGTGGTCGGTTCTGAGATTACCTGCTTTCGCACTTTGTAATCAGAAATTTAGGGTTTTTAATCTTCGTATCGTTGGCTCCCGTTCTCAATTAGTTTTTGTTAGATCCAGTTTGAGATACTTGAATAGTGTCTGATGTTTAAGTTTCTAGCTTTGGTGGTGTTGTTGTGATTAGGGTTAGTTTTTATGATATTTTTCAAACTATACAATCAATATGTTTTCTGATTTAAGGCTTCTTCTTATATTTTGCTTTTGCCTAATTTCTGTGAAAACTCTGAATGTTGCTGGGGTGGTTTTGCAGTTGCGTTTAAGTCTAGGGAAGACCATAGGAAGCAAATCGAATTAGAGGAAGCTCGTAAAGCTGGGCTTGCACCAGCTGAGGTCGATGAGGATGGAAAGGAAATCAATCCTCACATTCCGCAGTATATGTCATCTGCTCCATGGTATCTCAACTCTGAAAAGCCGGTAAGCTATATCATTTACTTCTCTGCCTCGCTTGATTCTCTGCATTCTTTTGCTTGAACATGCACGCTGAATACCCTGTTTATTTTGCTGGTTTTGGCAGTCTCTGAAGCATCAAAGGAAATGGAAGAGTGATCCCAATTACACAAAGTCATGGTATGACAGAGGTGCAAAGATCTACCAAGCCGAAAAATACCGCAAGGGAGCATGTCAAAAGTATGTCTTCCTCTGATTTTGAAACCTTGCCTATTTTGACTGGTGAAAACAAAATGCGCTTTTTAGTTTTGAATTTGTTCCAGTTTCTAACTTTTCCCGTCTTTTTTTTTTTTAAGCTGTGGTGCAATGACGCATACTGCAAAGGCGTGTATGGATAGACCTCGCAAGATTGGAGCAAAGTACACGAACAAGAACATTGCACCAGATGAAAAAATCGAGAGTTTTGAACTCGACTATGATGGCAAGAGGGACAGATGGAATGGGTACGATCCTTCAACCTACCATCGTGTGATAGAGCTTTATGAAGCAAAAGAGGATGCACGAAAGAAGTATCTGAAGGAGCAGCAGATTAAGAAACTAGAGGAGAAGAACAATAACCAAGAAGGTACTGATGCGACCAGTGATGGGGACGAAGAAGAAGATGACTTGAGGGTCGATGAAGCTAAGGTTGATGAGAGCAGGCAGATGGACTTTGCAAAGGTTGAAAAGCGTGTTCGAACAACTGGTGGTGGTAGCACAGGAACTGTAAGGTATGGACTACTCGCTTTCTACAACTACCAAAATATCGCATCTCCCCATCACATATGTTTTAATTAGTTGGATTCTTTTATTTGATACACTAATGGTGTAACCTTTTCTTGGTTTCAGGAATCTGCGTATCAGAGAAGATACAGCGAAATACCTATTGAATCTTGATGTCAATTCGGCTCATTATGACCCTAAAACTCGATCCATGCGTGAAGATCCTCTTCCAGATGCAGATCCGAATGATAAATTTTATTTGGTTAGTTGCAATTCATCATTATCATCAACGGGGTCTTGTATTTTGATAACCTAAGATACTAACCATTTTTTTGCTTACCATTTATCCAGGGAGATAATCAATATAGAAACAGTGGCCAAGCTTTAGAGTTCAAACAGCTGAATATCCACTCATGGGAAGCGTTTGATAAGGGACAGGACATGCATATGCAAGCGGCTCCATCCCAAGCTGAGTTGCTTTACAAGAATTTCAAGGTTGCGAAGGACAAACTGAAGACTCAGACAAAGGACACAATCTTGGAGAAGTACGGGAATGCTTCTACAGAAGATGAAATTCCAATGGAGCTTTTGCTTGGGCAGAGCGAAAGACAAGTTGAGTATGACCGAGCAGGAAGGATTATAAAGGGACAGGTGCGGTTTTTGATGATTTGTTCTTTTCGGATTGCATTCTCATAACAATGTGAACGGCTTGTGGTATGTTGTGCTTTTGTTTGGATCCAATGATACATATTTGTTTTGTACGCAGGAAGTTATACTGCCAAAGAGCAAATACGAAGAAGATGTTCTTGCTAACAATCACACTAGTGTTTGGGGCTCGTGGTGGAAAGACCATCAGTGGGGATATAGATGTTGCCAGCAGACCATACGCAACAGTTACTGCACAGGCTCTGCTGGAATTGAGGCTGCAGAGGCTGCCCTTGATCTGATGAAGGCTAATATTGCTCGCAAAGAAGCATCTGAAGGTTTGTGTTGTTGACTGTTTTTGTTATTCCAATTCCGTATATCTTATTCGATCGGTTGGAAAAAATTGCTTTCTAGGACACATTTTTGAATAGGTTATGTGATGTTGTTTGTACGCCTGTGCTAACAAAACAATGAATGGTATTTTGGTGATCAGATAGCCCAAAGAAGGTTGAAGAGAAGAGAATGGCCACATGGGGAACCGATGTTCCTGAAGATTTGGAATTGAACGAGGAGGCACTTACTAATGCTCTGAAAAAGGTAAGGCCATAGGCTCCGCTCTATTATTTCTCCTGTGAAGACGTTTTGATATCTTGCAGACATCTGATACGTAAATACAATATGTGCAGGAGGATGAGCGTAAGAGGGAAGAAAAAGATGAAAGGAAACGCAAATACAATGTCAAATACACCAACGATGTAATGATCTTAGCTCTCTAATCGCATTGAATCATATTCTTAAATTGAACGGTTGCTAATCCAAATCTCACATTTTATCGCAGGTGACTCCGGAAGAGATGGAAGCTTACAGAATGAAGAGAGTTCACCACGAAGACCCAATGAAAGATTTCCTCTGAAAAAAACGTCTCTCTTTTCTCCCCTTTTACTATTTTAATCTGAGGAAACCTTATTACGTTTTATGTCTTGAAGTTGTCTCTGTTTACTCGCAACACTTGTAGTAGTAATAAACTAAAATATATGTCACTGAAGAAGCTTTGTGAAAGTTGGCTGTTATCCTTGTTTATTTCATTGACTGGAAAATCTAAAAACATCATATGAAGTAGAAGCAAAAGCTTAAGAGCGTGATGTCATAGCCAACATAGTCTCTTGCTGACTGAACTTGACTCGCTTGGCTTCTTCCTCTGTCACTCCATACCCCGCTTTGATCACATCCAGGGGAACCGCTCTCAAGTACGATGTTTCGCCGCTGAGTGTGTTTATGTAAGCGTTATCGTTTGTCTTGAACGATATCCACTCGAACCCTGTTTCACCGGCGATTTTCACAACCGCAAAGCCTTGTGGAACCACAAGGAGTTCTCCTTGTCCCACTTGCTCATTGAACACAGACTGACCGTTGTCGTCCAACATTTGTATCCTGGCTTGACCGCCTGTGACGTATAGCACTGTGTGTGCGTTAGGGGTCCACTGCGGCAACACCATTCCTCCCTATCTCCACAAAAGTTCATTACAAAAGCACAGATTCTGATTCAATAAAACTTTAAAGAAAATAAAACATAAGAATGTAAAACTAACAAGTAACCTGAATACTATAATTGACACCACCTCTTCTAAAACTAATGTTAGGAATACCATACTTACACTGTAGAGTAGGCCTCTAACGGCGTTAAGCCTGACTAAACGTAGAACAGGGAGATTAAGGCTGTTGAGAGTACTAATTCTACCGGCTCGTGTACTAAAAAAGTCGCTCCGTTCTGGATCGTCTATATTCTCATGAATCCTCGCCGTGCAATAAGTCTCTTCAATGCCATTACCAGTGACATCTTGCTGCCACTGCCGTGGCGAGGAGCTGATGAAATGTAGCGGACCGTTTGCTCGGACTATATTTCCTCTGTTATCATTCTGGTTTTGCAGTTGCGTAGCTGTCTCGATGTCGATTTTGAATGCTTCTGCGATTATGTTCGGGTCGAAACCGCTGAAAGCGTTCTTGCCTGCTGCCCAAGTTAACGGTTGTTGTTCTTCTTGCGTTTTGCTCCCGGCTATTTGGAACATCTACATCAGTGTGGTTCACAAAGAAATTACATAGTGTATTATTGTACGCAGGAAACCATATCAATAGCATGCAATATAAATTTGGAGTTACGTGAATATGATAGTTACCCTAGGGACTTGGTCAAGCTGATTTTCTCTGTTGGTAACATCAAGAACGATTACAATGACGACGTCGGAATTTCCGCGGTTGTACCACCACTGTGAAACTCCGGCAAGCGAAGCAAACACATCTCCTCGCCGGAAATTATCCAACTTCTGGTGCATGTCCTCAAAGCGTCGAGCCCTGTCTCCTCCTCCTCCAACTTCTTCGTAAGTCTCAGGACAACCAGAAGCAATTGTCCCCATCACTCCTTCTCCTGCAAACAATCAAAATAAAGCATTTAATTAGAACGGAAACACGCATAATATTAATCACCACAACGTTTATTATTTTTAAAACCAACTCCACTAGTTTTCGACCCCAAAATAGTTTTCACTTAAAGAAATACCTTGGACAACATAAGCGAGGGCAGGTGCGCTAAAGAAAGAGGGCAAGAAAATGGAATTTTCTTGAAGGGTGATGCGAGCTACGGTCACACCAGCGCACTGGAGCTCGGGGCTTGTGTGATCCCATACTTCCATCTGCCCGGCTTCGAACTTAGTCGCATGAGCCGGGCCGAGGCTGCTGATCTGTCTGAAATGGCATGCGTTGGGCAAGGGCAGCTCTCGTTGGCGTGCCTCACCGCCATGGAAGAAGAGGAGAAATGAGAGTGAGACGACGGAGATAAGAGAAAACATACGCATTTTCTATTCTCTTTAGTTTGTATAAGGAATCATTAAGAGAGTAGTAGAAAAAAGCTATTTAAAGGAGGTGGTTGCTCTTTTACTACGGTTGCATTTGCATACCAAAAAAAAAAAACGAATTCTTTTTAAATCAGAAAACATTTAAGATTGTTTAGTAGCATATTTTTTTTTACTGAGATTTGGAAAAAAATTAATTAAAGAGAAATTATTTCTCAAAGTAAATTTAAATGTGTATTTACTAATTAACGCTAGCACTAGCTAAGACCGAACGTTAAACTGACTTAAATACTTACATTTGAATATAAAGTATAGGTAGCTCATAAATCTTAACTATGTACGTAGGATCATAAATTAATCAGTTATTTTAGGATAAAAATTGGATACTCAAAGAGTGACACATGGTGACTTGAACGGCCACAGGAGTCGCATTGCATGGCAATGTCACAGTCTGCATTTTAACACATCATATTGTCATATATGCCAAGTGTCCCCGCCCAAATTCAATGTATATGAAATAAAATTAACACATACATGTGCCTAAATTATAAGACGAAACAATATGATCAATTTACCCAATTATATTAGCTACCTAGTGAGTAAATTAAAAATTTCGATACAAAGCAGCGAATATCGACATATATCTCCGGATTCAATTCTAATGGCAACTCAAACAGAACTAATTTATGATTTTGCACATATTTTTCTTCTGTCAAACCACAAAATTAGGACGAGAAACCACGGAGGACTCGATCGAAAAGGTGAGGTTTGATACCAGCTCTCTCCATTAATTAATATATACCTAATTTAACCAGATTCTGGTTAGTGTTCCTGTTACTAGACAGTAGTGTACAGCAAAAAATCGGTTTAAGCATCATGCTTGCATGTATGTAAAATTGTAGTGCGATTAGTTACGGCCATTACGGCCAATGTCTTACATGCATGCGCAGATGACTCACCATGTGCTCTCACCTTTTCAACAGACTATGATATAAATAAAAGATGACTTGGTTGTTTCTGCCAAAACTATGAGATTAACTACTGATGTATGTGGGAACTAGGAAAGTGTATATAAAACTTATTACCCTAATTTCATTATATTTAAATTCTACGTGCTCGTTCTGAGATGTAGACTTGTAGTAATTAGTCCCAATTATAAGAGAAATCTTAAAAAGTTAAAAAATCTGACGAATAGATTATAAAATTCAATAATCAATTAGAATATAAATATTATAATGTAATGTAAGTTTTGTTGTTAAGACCAGAATGTAATGTACGTAAGTTAACTTCCATTATATATATAGTAACTAACGCATAATTCGATCTTAAAAGTTATAGAAATTTAAAGGAGAAAGACTAATTAAGATTTTATTCAGCAAAGAGTTACATGCACCGTGTCAACGATCGCTTCTATACGACGCTGTTGTACACTAGGCGTCCAAAAAAAAACTCGAAAACAAAACAGTTACCTTAAAGCGTCGAACTTCTTTGGTACATTATTATTTCTTATTATTATTACAAACCGTACTAAGCTGAACATTCAAACGCTTTATCATGAACTCGTGCATCAAGCCTCGATCCTAGGCCTTCCATAGCCCATAGGACCACT
Organism: Sisymbrium irio; assembly: GCA_000411075.1. Classification (NCBI taxonomy): domain Eukaryota; kingdom Viridiplantae; phylum Streptophyta; class Magnoliopsida; order Brassicales; family Brassicaceae; genus Sisymbrium; species Sisymbrium irio. The sequence goes on along the minus strand of KE154682.1, from coordinate 33,913 downwards.
GCTATGAGTTAATGTGGTCTCAATGGTGTTAAACTTAACACGTCTAGCTTCTTCGGGTGAGATCTGATACCCATTGGCTATAACCTCGAGTGGTAAACCTACCATGACTGAGGTACGTCCCGCGAGTGTGTTGATTTGTGCGTTTTCGTTGGTCTTGAATTCGATCCACTGGAACTGTTCGCTTGTGGCACGTTTCATGACCGAGAAGCCTTGTGGCACGATAATTAACTGTCCCGTAGAGATCTCTTGATCGAACACTCTTTGTCCGTTGTCGTTCACCATCTGTATATGAGCCCTCCCGTTTGTCACGTAGAGTGCCGCGTTCGCGTTGACGTTCCATTGCGGAAGCACCATAGCGTTCTGCGTTATTTATTAAAATTGTGAAATTAGTATCTTTCTTGGAAAACTAATATGTCAGCACAACTTTAAATAAAGTTTCGTGGAGGTTACGTTACGGATGGACCCACGAAGAGCGCTAAGGCGGAGAAGTCTGAGGATAGGGAGATTGTAGCTATTGAGTGTGCTAATGTATCCGAGCGACGGCTTGTACACGTCAGCACTCGAGGGGTCATCAAGGTTTTCGGTGCATCGCATTGTGCACAAAGTCTCCTCCAAACCGTTACCTTTTTCCTGTGGTTGCTGACCGCCTTGCCCGCCTCTCAAGGGTGGCCTAATGGCGCCGAATGGACCTTTGACCTTGACAATGTTGCCGCGGTTGTCTTGCTGGTTCTGGAGCTGTTGAGCTGTCTCGACATTGATTTTAAAGGCTTGAGCCAAGATCTCAGGTGCGAAGCCACTGAAGATATTGTTTTGTTTCTGTTGCCCTCGGCCTTGTAACCATTCCTGCCCTTGTGGGTTGTTTCCGGCTAACAAAAAC
>KE154682.1:0-23610 GCA_000411075.1 Sisymbrium irio | reverse complement strand
GGAAAATTGTTGGAGCTGAATTAAAAATTAATAAAAATCATATTCGTTTGATTAAATACATTGTTATATATATATAGATATAAATGTATAAACCAAAGATTTAGTGAGAAAGAGACATTATTTAGTCATATATTGGATAAGAATGTCCTGGTTTTCCTAATATCATGATCCTTTCAAATAACTACTTCAAGATTTTAAAAATATTGTCTGTTTTGTTCTTTGTTATAACTTTGCTACTCAAATAAGTATAGTTATAACTTTGTCCACTAGTTGCAAACGTTATCTACCTATAGAGAGACTTATATCGAGGAGAAAATAAGTATAAATGCATACGTATTATAGGATTCGTATGAGCATAGCAACATGGGCCCTTTGTATTTAATGACGCCGTGCCGGCGCCACCATGATACGGACGTCTTTTTCTTTTTTTTACCGGTGAAGAGTTCTATGGGGTGACGAAACTCCGGCAAAATTTCCTGTGACGTCATTTAAATTTTGACCAAGTAAAACTCTTATTTGATGTCTAATTTGTATATATAACCGACGGCTGCTTCTTTATGATGTCATGTATCACTAAAATAATGTCCCGAGAGGAAAAGATTAGCTGGACCGTATTGTTTGAGTAAGAAATAATTCAAAACTACACGCGTTGTGATCTAAACTAAAGAGACACGACTTGCTGTTTCTTAAAGAGAAGGTGAAACGTCAGGTCGTTTTATCCCGGTGAGGGTCCATCATTTTGACAAAAGGGGGTTGTTAGATTTTTCCACAAATTGCCACGTCATCAACTTGACTTTTGTGGGGTTCGTGCAATGTATCCGTGATCAGATTGTATGTAAGGTTAACTAATCCTAAACAAAGGATTCAAAATGAAGTTTAGTTGTTGAGGTATTTCGATGAAAAAAGTATAAATTTTATGTGCCTAGACTGTTAGATATATGGAGAAAAGCGTTATTTTACACTGGTTCAACTATTTTATGTGTATCAACTTTGGTTTGATCATTGTTGGGTTTTATTGATGAAGATTCCTATAATTTTGACAAGTTTTGCTTAACTAATACTGTATTTTTTTTTTTCAAACTGCTTTAACTAATAGTATATTTTTGTTAACTTTGTCAATAGGTTATCATCCGATTGTTGTAAATCGAAATCATCACTATTATACCGACTAGATGAGAATTTTGTTTTTTTTGTTTAGACTCTAAATAATAGAACCACACATAGTTTTGTGATATAACTTAAGCTCTATACATTTTATGCATGTATTCTAAGGACGAGTATGTGTAGTTGGTGTTTCGGAGTAGATCTCTTTCAAGTTTCAACTACGAATTGACATCTTATTTCTTAATGTTAGAGAAAACAAGTCATCGTCATGACGTAATAGAGATGATCTAAAATCTAATATAATGGTCCATACAATGATTTGCATTTATCCATAGCGTAACCATACGAAGACAATTCTAATTGTGACATAAGTCTAAAACAACTAAAGAAATCTGTTGACATCAGCCTTGTCGTAAGCCATTTACTATGTCGTCGTCATCAATTGTTTTTCTAAAAAACTATATCGTGCAAGTCATTGATTTTCTAAATTTTCAATAGGTTAAAAATGACATTACGTTAAGATAATGATAATTATACTTTAAAATATTGAGTTGTCGCATTTGAGTTCCGACAATGAGTTCAAAATTTGTCTTTCAATCCTAAGTTAATTAACACAAAATGTTTTTTAAAATATTTGGATGATTTACACTCAACATTAATGAATAAATCACAAGTATAGTTATAGATATTTTAGATACGGTGACGTTGATTCGGATATTATGAGAATAGGAATTACGCATGCTTACGTTGACCCCAAAACGAAATGCTCTCCAAAATTCTCTATATAAATTCTCTAATCCAATCTCTTACCAATCCAACCCAACTAAACAAGACTCTCTCTCTCTCTCTCTCTCTCTCTCTCTCTCTCATACCAATAATGCAGAAAGCAATAAGACCATACGAATCATCGTGGACGAAGACCATACCGAGCAATAACATCTTCCATCCAAAGAATGAAGATAAACCATCATCATCATTATCATGGTTAACATCATCATCGCCACAGAAGCCATCATCTTTAAGAACTAAGAAATCAAGCAATAACGTTTTGGTGATGGAGAATGCTGTGGTGGTGTTTGCGAGGAGAGGTTGTTGTATGGGACATGTGGCGAAACGATTGCTGCTGACACATGGCGTGAACCCATTGTTAGTTGAGATTGATGAAGAAGACAACAACAACGACGACATCATAAGTGAATTGGGAAAAACCGTGATTAGTAAAGAGCAATTACCAGTCATGTTCATAGGAGGAAAGTTGTTTGGAGGATTGGAAAATCTGATGGCTGCTCATATTAATGGTGATTTAGTACCTACTCTCAGACAAGCCGGGGCGTTATGGCTTTGATTGATGATTTTTAATCCTCAGATCCTAATCTTTCATTTAATTGTCTTTTTCTTTGTAATACCTTGTTGCATTATTTGTTAATATTTTTGGCAAAGTTTCAACCTATGTATGTGAATTTGTAATTGATTGTTATGTGATTTGTTTGATCGTAAAGAAACACAGAAAAGAAAAATTATAAAGAACAAAAAAAATATATTCTTATATTTTTTTGTAATTAATAGCTCTTGAAATCTGTATTTGTGTATAGTCATTAACAAGTTAACCAGTAGCAAAATTTGAAAAGTCAAAAGTCAACATCAGGTTTGACTTTTCCAGATCAAATCTGTGGCTTCTGTTGTGGTTTCACCAGGACTCATGTGGTTCTCTCCGAGTAAATGATGATCAAACGATCAATGTTGTGAAGCTTTCGATAAGATGGTTTTTATTGAATCTCTTAGTCGATGATATTTTTGAGCCAAATACAACTTTAGAATAATGATTTTATTAAAGTTCATCCGTTGACCTTAATCAGAAGTTTTGCCATTCAAATTTTGTTGAACAGCCTCGTTGTGACAGCAACCTTGACCGAGAATAATATGACACTTAAAATTAGGCCTTCCCAGCCCATGATTGACATTTTAATGGATTGAGAAAATGTGACCCTAATTTTGACAAACAAATAATATGGGCCCACTATAAGCTAAGAATTTATAGCCCGTTCCACTCTATACTGCCCTCTGTTTAAGTTCGAAATGGAATAATATTCGTGCACAGTAAACAAAGGTTTTTTAACGTCTTGTTAAAAAAGAAAAATCTTGGAACTACAAGTCCCTAATCTCTACAAAGGTTTTTTAACGTCGAAAGATTTTGTCATCTATCTGATTGTTCAATGATGTATGAAGAAGTTCAAGTTCCACATTATGCAAATCAAAAACTACAGAAGTAAGGTTTATGTTTCCCCGGAAGCTCCCATAATACTGTTGCCGACTGATTTGTGCAACATAGTATCATCTTTTACGAACTGTTTCTTCTATTGGATAGTTCTGTGACTTCTGTCTGTTTTGAAGATATGTGCAGATTTCTTTTCGAAGAAATTTCCTGATAGATATGTGCAGATTCTGTCAAATCATAAATTTAGTACATTCGCATATGTCTGCATACGGCATATACGTTTGAGTAGTGATACATTTCTTTTATAATAATAAATATGGTGTATAAATAAAGTCAGTATTAAGAAACCATACAAGTGCGTGTTATATCTGATTTAAACTATATTTGATGAGGCCTACCTTCAATCATGAAGCCAATAACATTTTTGTGACTACTATAATATATTACGAAAAAGACCGCTTTTAAGTAATTATCAACAACTTTTTAGTATGCTTTTTACAAGCGCGAATGCATCAACGAACCATTATGGATGAAGGTGGGCCAAATTTGACCGTTTGGTAGCAATGTAAGATATTCTTAATAGTGTTTTCCAATCTTTATCCATATATGTAACACGAAAATGCCATATGTCCTCATCACTCAATGATTTGCTCTTATTATGACTTGCTTAGCTAAATTTATTGTAATTTGCATAAAGTTTTAATGGATATGTTATCAAAATTGATTTATGTTTAGTAAGCTATATGTTTCGTTGCAATTCAAGCAAAGTTTCGCTATTTCAAAATTTAAAAGAAATAATTTTGAAATAAGTTGAGCTGACCATTCATACGTACTGGCTGTATCGCAAAGCATGTTGATTGCTAAGTCACGAAAGCTTTTTATTATGAAATTTGATATCATGATTCATGAGAATCATACAAGTATCAGTCTCAACTGAAAGACCAATTTCTAACCATACGTACGTGACAATGTTAATAAAAAATAAAGATGTTGTTTAGTCTTGCTTCTGAAATTTTAGAACGTGACGGTTTTGAACTTTGTACCCCATGCGTACCTCTAATGTCAAACAAACCATTACCAACGAAACTATTGAATTTTTTTAAATAAACAGCGACCGCTAAAAGTAACAAACACATAGAAGCTCCAAATCCAAATTTGGTTAGCTTCTAACTAGGGCGGACTTTATATTACTGATATAACGTTTGAACAAACTAATAAGTGTGTGTGTTAGAATAAGATTAGGCATACTGCGAACTCTCAAAGCTGCATGTGTAGGCTGTAGCTATAGGTGTAAACCACATGACAATGAAGATTCGTATATAAGGGACAATTACCATTTCACTTAATTATGTTATATGATAATTAACAACCACTTGATCCTATGTTTAGGTATTACTCTCTTTTTCGCGCTTTGCACTCATGGACAGTTTCAATCAACTTTGTGGAAAATGGTTGGAAAGTGTTACTTTATCTTTTAATTACTTTCATGACCCATGAAAAAAGAATCTTTTGAATATCTTTTTTCAATTTCCACATGGAATTGCATGGATGGAACGTAACCATTTTGTTTATTTTCCCATAAGTTTGCCATTTCACGAGTTTCTCTAAATGTGTATATAATGAAACATAGCTTTTAGGTATCTTTTTTTTTTGCCCAAAGCTTTTAGGTATCCATATATAGACTAAAAATTTGTATCATAAAATGTGAACAAGAAAATAATTTCGGTATTCAAAATACATTGTTATAATCGCGTTAATACTTTACATGATGTCATTCTAATATGTATATGTGTAGTAATTTGTATGTATCCTTAGTATTTTGTTTTATAAAGCAACAATGCAAATTTTTTTTGTATTCTTTTTATTAAGCAATAATGCATTATAAGAGAATAAAATACAACGGGAAATAGTAGGGTTAAGGTCGTTGAAAGATTAAAAAAAAGCCATAAAAGAATAGAGCGATTTCGATTTGTGGAATGTCGATATCAATTTGACGGAAAATGTATTGGACTGGTCAAGTCCGAGTAAAAACAAGAAGGCCATTATCATCCACTAAGTGACATATGTATACTTTAAGTCTAATCATATATCCATTATGTCTTTATTTTTATTTCATATATCGCCAAGTTTCTATGCTATGGTATATGGATCTATCCTTTGTCTTCTTTGAAATGTCGTTTATTGCATTAATATTTATATACGCATACGTTTATACAGGCATCTATAATTTTATACACAATAATCCATGGTTTAGACATCTCCTAGATTGTGATTTTTTTGGGGGGTACTTGTTTTTCTCCCAAGAATAAGTATGGATTCTAGCTACTGTTGTTTTATGTGAATCCATGTTAAGACTTTTTGGTCGATGCTAATATTATTATACATTTACATATAACATGTGCATATAATGTAAATATGAAATGTATATATATATAGAAACCGTTCAGGAGCGGAAAACAAAAATGAATCGGCTCATGTATGTTGGTCGGAAAAAATGGATTTCAAAATTTCAGCTAGTATTTTCCATGACATTTGGTTAAAAGAATATGTGAACGACCACGCAAACACATTTTAATATATAGAAAAAATTATTAAAAAATTTTGAATATTTAATTTAATTCCTTAAATATTTTTATTTACTGTATCGAATATAGACAAAAAATTAAAGTAATTATTGTTGATGAATTTTCCATAAGATCGAATTTTCATCATTGTTATTTTTTACTTACGTCTATAATTTTGACTATTAATTTCTCAAAAAATTGTAGTTGTTTGGAATTTAAACTAGTGTATGAGCTGTCTATATACAGCTAGGTTTGTTATTATTTTGTTAAAGACAAAACTAGGTTTACAATTCGGACTATAGTTTTAATAAGAGCAGTTCATCAATTCAAATTAACGGAGCTCTGCAATCCATCTGCATGATTAAATAAATGTCATATTATCATTCCTTCGATACATCAATGCATCATACATGCATATTCACATATAAACGCGTTTATATTAGGTGCCTGGTAAAGAGAACACGGCTAAACTATATATATGTCTCGAAATAATAGGAGAATATTCTAGGTGCCGCCAAAGTTCAAGAAGAAAAGTCCAAAACTAAAACATTAAATAAATGTTATATTTATAGGAATCTTAAAACATGATTACATTATGATTAAAGTGGGAAATTACCTAAAGAATTGGTAACTAAGTCAGCCCACAACCTGACGACCTCTCGTCCTTCCAAAAATTCACCTGCATTTTGTCAGTTTTCTGTCTCTTAGTTTCTTTCAATTAATTAATTCGCCATAATCATTTTACTTTTCAGCTAGGGGGTTAAAAAGCACAATTAGCTTACTTTTGTTTGAAAATCGATATCATCGAGATTTTGATATATAAACAAGTTTTAAAGTATCTAATGGAGTATTGAGTAGGAAATCTGTTCTACAAAACATTTTTTCTAATATAAAATAATTGATCTGGCACTCTTAATAGTATATATATATGACTCACAGTCCGCACATGTTAAGTTGAAAATAAACATTTTTTTTGAAGGAAAAAACACTGATATATTGGGGGAAAAAACTTTGCTAAAGAAAAAGAAAAAAAGGAACATCGAAAAAGATCCTTGTAGAAAAGCATGAAAAAGATACTCGTATCTACCAACTTTAAAAATCAATTTCAGAGGGCATTCGTAAATTGCTTTTTTCTCATATAAATAGGAATATGATGTTAGAAATTTCAAATAGTCTTTCTTGTATCGTGAATTTAATCTTATTTGATCAATATAAATATTTTAAATTGCAAGAATAATATTTATTTCAGTTCAAGTTATTTTGGCTATCAATTAAAAATGAAACTAGAAAAAGAAAAACGAATACCTGAAGTTGAAGTGGGGTACTTGAGAAGAGTTTCTTATGTCGCATGGGTTTTGTTTTCACTGTCGACCAGACGATTATTCTCTTTTGCCTATTTAGGTTCTTAATTTCTTTGTCGTATGTTGTTGGATTTTACCTTACGAGCACGTGCATGGGTACACGTGCATTGCAGGCTTTGTTCTCAACGAACGAGAGATGCAATCACTGCCGTTGGATCTGTTTACTTCTTTGACCATCCTCAATTAACGGAAAATGTACATCTCAATTAGTCAATTATGAAAAGGATCAAGAAATCGTTGGCTATCTTATAAAAAACTATCAATCACGGCCTTAGCATATACTATATCGTTAATTCAATAATTTGAACTGTTGTAAATATAACATATCTTATTATTTAGGTTTGTTAAAATTTCATTAATTATTCAACATATCAATCACGGCCTAGCATATTCCTGTACTGCTACAACTCTTGTTCTTGTTGTAACCACAATAAAAGAGACAAGTCTTTACTTACTACATAGTTATTGAAGACTTTGGTCCGCTACTTAAAAAACTTCAACCGGACCTAGCTAATTTGAATGAACATTTTTTTAACCTTACAAATATTGTTAGATTGTGTCGCTGTATATTATATACACGTCATGTTCATAATTGTACTAAATAAAATACTCTTTTGTCAACGTACTAAAAATAACACAGAAGAGACAGTAAGAAAAAAAGAAAGGTAATTGACCGGCGGATGAAAAAGTAAAATATAGAAGGGCAAGTAAATAATGAGATCATCATTCCAAATTAAAAAAAAAGCAGACAGTAGCTTTCTGTGTGTGTCATGACGCACGGCCACTGAAAATAAAATATCAAATATCGAAGATAATTGTAGTCAGGTAAGTTATACTAGTATATAGTTAATTTACTTAATTTCCACCGCCACATTAACTTCTAACTTACAAATAGTAAATTAAAAATGAGGAAAAATTTGAAAGCTTAATTATATCTTAAAATGGCTGCGACATTTACTAATCAAGGCGCTTATATATCGATTGAAAGAGAGAGGAATATTATTTTCTTATTACACATATGTACCCGTTTAAGTGTGTGGGGTTGTGTGTGTCTATATAAGTATACAACCAAAATAACTTCTCTTTTGTATTTACCTCTCGTTCGCAATCACATCAGATTCTCTAAGCTATAGCTTCCCTTCCAACAAAACTTTTTTCCAGAAGAAGTCATGACAGCTGAAGATCAGACAATCTCGGGTAGCGGAGGATATGTCCGAAGCTCATCAACAACTGATCATGTTGATCATCATGAACACGAATCTCTTAATCCTCCCCTTGCTAAGAAGAAGAGAAACCTCCCTGGAAACCCTGGTAATGATTAAATAACTAAGTTTAATATATCACTAAATTAAACCCTAATTAAAAATTTAAAAAATGTTTACAGCTAAGTCATCTTCTTGATTTGTTTTCTTTTCGATCTTGATCCACAAACATGCATAAGGTCTATAGATTAAATCTTTCATAGGATCCATTATCAATATGCTCACAAATTTGATTTGCTTGTTTCGATCTCTACAGATCCAGAAGCCGAGGTCATAGCTCTCTCTCCAAAGACACTTATGGCCACAAACCGTTTCCTCTGCGAGGTATGTGGAAAAGGTTTTCAAAGAGACCAGAATCTACAGCTTCACCGTCGAGGACACAACCTCCCATGGAAACTAAAGCAGAGGACGAGCAAAGAAGTAAGGAAACGAGTGTACGTATGTCCGGAGAAGACTTGCGTCCATCACCATCCGACAAGGGCACTCGGTGACCTGACAGGAATCAAGAAACATTTTTGTCGTAAACATGGCGAGAAGAAGTGGAAGTGCGAGAAATGCTCCAAGAGATATGCAGTTCAATCGGATTGGAAGGCTCATTCAAAGACTTGCGGGACTAGAGAGTATCGATGTGACTGTGGTACAATTTTCTCCAGGTATTCAATTAATAGATCTTTAATCTCTTCATCACAGTGTTATAACTTAGGTGTAAGCGCATATCATGATCGATATGCATTCAAACCCTGATTAAGTTTATAATTCGTAGAATTAAATGATATCATGCTTGAGTTAGCACACATTTATCTGGTACTCAATAGTAAACATAGTTTAAACCCGGTGAATACTCTGGCAATAAAAAGTAAAGCTATCTACTACTTCAATTAATTATATATATACTACTATATTGGACAATATATACAAACAAAATTGTTTGTGACTAATAAAAGAGATAAGTTTATTTTGTTGACTTTTTGGAAGTAGCTAGCTCTTGTAGGGTCTAAAACGAAATACCGTGAAGAGTTTTTGGTATATCTATTTGTCATTCTCTGAGCGTACGTGCTGCTTGTTTTCTTGAATAAGACATTTCTTGGATTTGACATATTTTGGTTAAGGTAAGAGGTACAACCCTAGTAGCTATAAACATAAACATTATAGTATGTGTGCATCGGCTATAGATACACATTGTTTTGATTAATAATCGTTGTATGGTTAATTTGTACAGAAGAGACAGCTTCATTACACATCGAGCGTTTTGCGACGCGTTAGCAGAAGAAACCGCTAGACTAAACGCAGCTTCTCATCTCAAAAGCCTTACCAGCAATAATCTAAATTACCATTATCTCATGGGAACACTTATCCCATCACCACCACCACCACCATCGTTTCCATTCGGAGCACAACAGCCACAGCCACAGCCACCGCAACATCAACACCACCACCATTTCCCTATAACGACCACCAACTTCGATCATCATCATCAGCATCAAGATGCCATGAAACCTGCTTCTTCGCTCTCCCTATGGATGGGAGGAAATATCAATCATCATCAAGTGACCATCAACGACCGTAGTATCGCCATGCACCCGCAGCCGCAGTCACCGCACGACGATTACAATTGGGTTTTCGGGAACGCGAATAACCGCGGGGAGCTCATAACGACTAGCGATCCCCTCATGACGCAAGAACATATCAATATCGTCGTCCCGAGTAAGGAAAACGCAAACGCGGCAACTTCTCTTTCCGTGCCTTCACTTTTTAGCAGCGTCGACCATATGACACAAGATGCAAACGCAGCTGTCTCGGCGGTTGCGAACATGTCGGCTACTGCGTTACTTCAAAAAGCGGCTCAGATGGGCGCGAACTCTTCTACTCCGACGACGACGACGTCGATCACCACCGACCAATCAGCGTTTCTTCAGAGTTTTGCGTCGAAAATCTCCGGTCAGAGTCAGATTGTAGAAGATGGTGGCAGCGACAAGTTCTTCGCTTTGTTTGGATCGAACAGCGTCGGGTTAATGGGTAACAATGGTCTTCATCACGAGCTCGACAACCCTAGAAATGGCATTACGGTCGTCTCAGGGATTGATGAACTACAGAACTACCCCTGGAAACGTAGAAGAGTTGAGAGTGGGGATGTAGGAGCAGGAGGGCAGACTCGAGACTTCCTTGGGGTTGGTGTACAGACAATGTGTCATTCATCTTCTATCAATGGATGGATTTGAAATACTTGTAATGGGTGTCTTCTCCGGATTTTCTCATGCACCCGTATTAACAAGAGCTAAATTATTAGCTGTTTTTTCTTCGATTAATTTAAAGATCTTAGATTTTCGTTATGTACATTAATTATTTCTCCAGACCAACAGTTAAGTATGTTCTGTATTGCGCAGGGGTTTTCAATACAGAATCCTGATTAACTTAACTAAATTATCTGATTAAATTCTTTCGATTTATGGAATTTAATATGATCATGTCTCAAAATAGAGTCTCCATTCATCAAAAACCAGTTAAAGTCTACACTAGCTAGAGAGACGAGCATGTAGTGATTCACATATTGGTATTATATTAACATATTATTCATTGAAGAAAAGTTAAGATTCATGCATACTCACAAAGGTGTAGAAAGGTCTTCGATTTGCTTTTCACAAATAACTACTTAATAAGTGTATGTACGCATAGTAGTATTTTGTATTCGCATACATAAAGAGTGCATCGAGAAGTGGTGAGGACAAAAGGAAAGATGAAAGCTTTTGTGTTCAATAATTCTAGTTTAACCTGCATGGCAATTCATAGTGGAGAATAATAATTAATAAGAAAAATGAAAATGAAGAGAGATAGAGAAGAAAAAGATAGATGATAAGTTGATAACACAATATCCAAATCTCACGTGAAACGTGACACACTTTTAAATAAACTTTTAAAAGCTAGAAACTATTAGGATATTATTATTATGTTCAGATATACATGAATGTATAGATTAGCTTAAATATTTGATCTATCTATATTCTCCTATATTCTCGGAGCTGTGACCGACTCTTGTATGTATATAATGATGTATTTGATATGAGGAATAACAATAGAGAGAATACTCGTATTTACATGGTATCAGAGACTATCTATTAGAAAAAAAAAGCTTTATTTTTCTCTTCGACAATGGTGGAAACTGGATCTGGTTCTACGGCGAATCAAGAATTGTTAGTGTCTCCGTACTATCTTCATCCTTCTGATAGCACATGTCAAGTACAGACTCCAATTTTTTTGAATGGAGCAAATTATGAAAGGTGGTCGAAGTTAATGCTCAATTCTCTTCGTACCAAACGGAAATTGGGTTTCATTGATGGAACCTTAAAAAGACCGATGGACAAACCTGATGAACAAGAAAAGTGGGATATGGTGAATGTTATGATCATTGGTTGGATCTATAGCAGTGTGGAGCCTCAGCTTCGTCCCTCGATCTCGTTGGTGGATAGCGCTAAGGCGATGTGGGGAAGTCTCCAAAGACGTTTCTCAGTCAGTGATGACACTCGTATCCATCAGCTTCATGCAGATATAACGTCTTGCAAACAAAGTGGTGAGACGGTGGAGGTTTACTTCAGCAAACTAAAAGTTATGTGGGATGATCTTGCCGATTTTGAGAAAGGCTTCTCATGTTGTTGTGGCAGTGCGGATTGCGCGTCCATGATCAAATATGAGAAGATTCAGGAGAAACGTCGTGTGCATCAATTTCTCATGGGGCTTGACAATTCCCGGTTTGGTACAACGAGGTCTAATCTTCTTAGCAGACAGACAGATCTCAATCTTGAATCTGTATATTCACAGATTATTCAAGAGGAATATGCGATGCGAGTATCAGAAGACAGAACTCCGGTTGTGGGGTTCTCGGCTACATCATCCTCTGCCTCGTCTTTACAACAAAATTTAACGGTACCGCAAGCAGCTGCCACCCGATTCATTAAACCAACGACGGTGTGCTCTCATCGCGGCAGACAAGGTCATGATGTGACCTCGTGTTTTCAGCTAATTGGTTTTCCTGATTGGTATGAGAAAGTTAAGTCAACTGGTGGTCGTGGAGTTGACAAAGGTGGCAGAGGAAGAGGATATGACAATAACGGACGAGGACGTGGAGGTCGTGGTTCTGGTTTCCGAGCCTCACATACACAGGTGGTTGAATCTTCAGCAGGAACTAGAGCTCCGGAGGCTGGGATTCCAACCTTGTCAGCTGATCAGTGGGCTACGCTAGCTCAGTTTCTGAATACTCAGAAAAACAGTGCATCCGAAAAAATCTCGGGTAAGAAAGACACACTTTTACTTTTTGGTAAAGATCGTCGGTATGATATCATCATTGACTCCGGCGCGTCTCATCACATGACCGGTGACCTGCATTTACTTACAAATGTTGAGAAAATTGATCGTTGCTCAATTTCTTTACCCAATGGTGATTGTACTTGGGCTACAAGTAATGGAAGTTTGAACCTTGGCGGACGACTTATTCTGAATCATGTTTTCTATGCACCGAGTCTCTCCATTACACTTATCTCTGTCGCTCAGCTGCTTCGTGATGTGGCTAGCTTTGTTTTGTTTACTAAACGGTTTTGTGTGATACAGGACCTCGTTTCGAAGACTTTGATTGGAGCGGGTAAGGAGCGTGATGGGGTTTATCATTACGACGGTGCAGTTGCGGTTCAAGCTGGACATGTGAGCAAGGTGCAGTCTCGTGATCTCTGGCATCATCGTATGGGTCACCCCTCGTCTAGAGTGCTTTCAGTTTTCTCTTCTGTTGGTGGTTTTTCACGTAGTGTAGGGGATTTTGAGCAAACTTGTGAAGTTTGTATCCGAGCTAAACAAACTCGTGATATTTTTTCAAACAGTTTTAATAAATCAGATGCTTCTTTCTCGTTGATTCATTGTGATCTTTGGGGTCCCTATCGGGAACCGTCTACGTCTGGGGCACGTTACTTTCTTACAATTGTTTATGATTTTTCGAGAGCTGTTTGGACTATTTTTCTGTTGGAAAAACGAGAAGCTCCAGACGCTTTAAAAACATTATGTATGTTTGTTGAACGGCAGTTTCAAACACAAGTTAAAACAGTCCGAAGTGATAACGGTTCAGGGTTTGTTTGCTTACGAGGATTCTTTGCTGAGAAAGGAATCGTGCATCAATTTTCTTGCGTTGAGACTCCACAACAGAACGGACGCGTGGAGAGAAAGCACAGACATATTTTGAACATTGCTCGATTTCTTCTCTTTCAGGGGAACTTACCAAAGAAGTTTTGGGGAGAATGTATACTCGCTGCTACTTATCTCATCAACCGGACACCAACTCCGCTGCTCAATAATAAAACCCCGTATGAACTTATATATGGTGATTCTCCCTCTTATGACAACCTGCGAGTATTTGGTTCACTTTGTTATGCACGAAAGCTTTCTCGCGGGAAGGACAAATTTGATCCTCGTAGCGTACGCTGCATTTTTCTTGGCTATCCTATGGGACAGAAGGGGTGGCTCGTCTGTAATTTAGAAACAGAAAAGATATTCGTATCTAGAGATATGGTGTTTCATGAGGATAAATTCCCATTTGCGGTTTCAGCTCCTGTTGTAGCTTCGATTCCCGTGCCTGATCTTCATCCAGCTGTGTTTGATTCAGACACTCCGAGTTTAGCAGAACCTGTACCTCATGACAGCTCTAGTACAAAGAAAGGGGGAGGATCTTCGCGTGGTCTAGAGGTTGTTCCAGAGCAAGGGGGAGCCTCTGTTTCCGAGGCCATGCCCACTGATGACTCTCTTGGAAGAGGTAAACGTGAGAAGAAGGTGTCTGTGCGTCTAGCTCCGTATGTTACCTATTCTGTTCAGCAAAATGATAAACCCTCTCATGCTTCCTCTCCTTCTTCTTCAGAGTCTTCAGGTACGAGTTTCTATCGCTTAACTCGCTATTTCTCTTGCCATCGATTGTCTCCCTCATTAAACTCGTTTTCAGCTACTATCACGGCTAATATCGAGCCAACTACCTATAACGAGGCGGTTAAACACAAAGTATGGCGAGACGCAACAAAACATGAGATTGTGGCACTTGAGGAGCGAGACACTTGGGATGTTACTACTTTACCGGCAGGGAAACAAGCTATTGGTAGCAAGTGGGTTTTCAAAATTAAGTATAATGCGGATGGCACAATTGAACGACATAAGGCGAGACTTGTGGCTCTTGGAAATCGTCAAGAAGAAGGGATTGATTATAATGAAACGTTTACTCCTGTGATGAAGATGACCACTGTAAGAATTGTTCTCGAGGTTGCTGCGGCCAAAAATTGGGAGCTCTATCAGATGGATGTTCATAATGCGTTTCTCCATGGTGACTTGGATGAGGAGGTATACATGAAGTTGCCTCCTGGTTTTTCAACTCCAGGTGACAATCGTGTTTGCAGATTGAAGAAGTCATTATATGGTCTTCGCCAAGCTCCGAGGTGCTGGTTTGCTAAGTTATCCAAGGCGCTTCTTGAATTTGGTTTCACACAAAACTACAAGGATTACTCTTTGTTCACTTTGTGCCGCGGAGGCTCAACGTTGTTTGTCTTGGTTTATGTTGACGATCTGATCGTTGGAGGTGATAATTCCCAGCTTATCTCGAGTTTTAAATCTTATCTCCATCGTTGCTTCCATATGAAAGACTTGGGTGTGTTACGTTATTTTTTGGGTATTGAAGTCTCTCGGGGCAAGGACGGGATTTACTTGTGTCAGAAGAAATATGCTCTTGACATTATTGATGATTGTGGTCTCCTTGGAGCTAAACCGGCTCCCACGCCCATGGAGCAGTATCATAACTTAGCTCACGAGGAGGGTGTGTTCTTTACTGAACCATCGCGGTACAGACGCTTGGTGGGACGTCTAGTTTATTTGGCTGTTAACAAACCAGAGATTAGCTATGATGTTCATATCTTAGCACAGTTTCTTCAACAGCCTCGTCTGAAGCATTGGGAAGCAGCTTTGCGTTTGGTGCGTTACTTGAAAGGAGCTCCTGGTCAAGGAATTTTACTGAGTTCTCAGAGTGATCTGCGCATTACTGCGTTTTGTGATTCAGATTGGGCCGCTTGTCCTTTGACACGTCGATCTCTGACTGGTGATCTTGTGATGCTGGGTAACTCCATTGTTGCTTGGAAGACGAAGAAGCAACAAGTGGTGTCGCGCTCGTCGGCAGAGGCTGAATATTGGGCTATGGCAATGACGTTGAGTGAACTTAAGTGGACTAAGGAGCTGTTGGCAGCATTCGGAATCAGTCAGAAAGACCTGATGTACTTGTTCTGTGACAGCAAAGCTGCTATCCATATTGCCGCTAATCCCGTGTTCCACGAGCGGACAAAGCATATAGAGGCTGATTGTCATTTTATACGGGATGCTGTTCAGGATGGTTCGGTGGTTACTCCTCATGTGAAGACAACAAATCAGTTGGCCGATATACTTACAAAACCGTTGCCTTCACGACAGTTTATCTATTTGCTTGGCAAGATGGGCGTTCGCGATCTACACGCACCATCTTGAGGGGGAGTATTAGGGATATTATTATTATGTTCAGATATACATGAATGTATAGATTAGTTTAGATATTTGATCTAGCTATATTCTCCTATATTCTTGGAGCTGTGACCGACTCTTGTATGTATATAATGATGTACTTGATATGAGGAATAACAACAGAGAGAATATTCGTATTTACAGAAACAAATATTTGTATGATTTTAGGGTCATCAAATTTTTATATGGGTTTTTCAAGAGTAACACAAAGTTTGCACTTTATCCTCTTCTCGACCCATATAGATTGTAGAGAAAAGATAAAGAACGGAACTTATACATGAATCACCGGGTGTATATTTTTCTTACAAGAAAAAAAATCATCGGGTGTATAAATTATGTTGAAACGCAAAAGTGAAAAAAAAAACATTATGGGCCTTTCATAAATGAGGCCCATAAGTATAAGCCTATATGTGAACAAATGAGCATAGAAATTATATTTGCTTACGACATATTTGTTCACATATGGGCTTTACTTATATGGGCCTTTAATAAATACGGACCAATATTGAAAATTATAAGACTTTGAGAATAGAAATTATAAATAGTAAAATAAAAGGTTGAGTCGGCTATTCATTCCCCTGAAAAACTTGACCCTTTGGTAAATATTCCGTTTTCCAAGTTTAAACCTTTTCTCACTGTGTACTTGCCCAAAGTTGACAACTTTATAATTCTAATTCTGTTCAGCAGTTCGAACAAACCCACTGTGGAAGTGGAACAAGGAGGAGGAAGGAGGATCTGCAGTGTCTCAGCATCACGAGGAAGAAAGGAGAAGCCTTTGGGGGTCTTGATGAGAGAGCTAACAGTGGAGTCGGGTTCGGATTCGAGTCGGGCCATCCAACTGGTTTACATAGATGAGAATGGGAAGTTGAAGACGGACCCAGAAGCCATCGGGGCTCTTCAGAAGCTTAAGGGTCCTGTCGCTGTTGTCTCTCTCTTCGGAAAATCTCATCATGGCAAGAGCTTAGTCTGGAATCAGGTTTTTGTTTCTCCTTGGGTCTTACTTTGATTGAGGGTTTAGGGTTTTAGTCTTACTTGCCATTTCTCTCTCCTGGATCGATTTGCATGCGTCGAATCACATGGTTTGTTTTTGGGAAACATTGTAGGAAAGTTACAAAATGAATGTGATAATGTTTGTGTATTAAGTGAATGTTATGCATTTTCGTTGCTCTTTTCCACTCTGTTGCTTTTTATCCTAGTGACTGAAATTTGAAGCTGAGAAATGTCTGGTTTTGAATGGTGATGTGTAGCTTGTTAGCAGGAGCATTGGATTTGAAGTTCAAACTCTTCACAGACCATGCACTGGAGATATATGGATGTGGATTGAGCCTCTGAAGAGGATCTCGGAAGATGGCACTGAATATACGTTAGTGTTACTCGATGTCGAAGGTGCAGACCCAAATGGTATACTGGTTAGTCTTTTGTTTATCTCATCAAAGATTCAAATCACTTAAAGATAGAATTAGTTTCTTTCTTTGCTTTAGGAGTAATCAGTTTCGTCATGTGTTCAATTGATTTGATATGTTAGGCTACACGCAGCAGTCAGATATTCGCCTTGGCTATCCTCCTGTCAAGCGTGTTTATTTATGGTCCGGTAAATATCTCTGACGGGATTTTTTTTCAGAAGAAAGTTTCTTCTAAACACACACTTTGTGCTATGTAATTACGAGGCTTTATGTTTCAGACGCTTGGTGTAGATGACATTGCACTTGATCTCTCGCGTCTACTTGAGATTAGCAAGCACGACCACGTTGGAGAAGCTAACGATAATACATTTTCCGGGCTTGGGCAGTTTTCTCCCATGTTTGTAAAACTTATGACGGTGATTATTCCCTTATCAAAATCCATTCTTTAGGGGCTGGAATCAGCTAGTATCTGCTGTTTCTGATCGGATTTTAACTTCTTTATTATCAGGACATTAACTCAGGAACAGTGGAAGGTGGAGAAGATGTTACTCAGAATAACAGAGTGGGTTGATACTTTCCTTAAGTTTACTTTCGATTCGAGAAATTGCTTTTCATTATTATCAAAAGCATCAAGCTTGCTCTTCATATGACCAATAAAGCTGAATTTCAACCCCCTAATCAAGCCTCAGTCTTTTTATTTTTTCTCTTCCCTTCTCTGATCAATTTTGTGTACTCTTTTGTGAATAGCTCGAAACGCTACGACCCCAGCTTCTCTACGGTGTAAATGCCTTAGTGAAGTTTGTCTCTGAGAGAGTAAGGCCTAAGAAAAGAGGTAATATCATCGTCACAGGCCCGCCTCTTGCTGGTTTCACAAAGTCATTTTCAGAAAATGTTAACAACAATGTCGTGCCTAAAATTTCTTCTCTATGGCTGGTAATTATTAGTCAATTCTGGATATTCTCAGTGTTTTCATCAAAAATGCTTCTGTGTGTTCTTGATGCATCATCTGTATTTGCTTCCAGTCTGTAGAGGAAGTAGAAGGTCGAAGGGCTCGTGATAGAGCAACTGAGGTGTACATGTCGTCTTTAGAGCGTGCAGAGACTCCCGAAGAAGTAAGTCATAATTCAAAAATCACTTGGAAGCAGCAGTAAGATAAACTATTAACATAATAATCTGCAGTCGAAGCTAATAGAAGCACACAATAAGGCGGTTGTTCAAGCTTTAACCGCGTTTTGTGAATCTTCCATTGGAAACGCTGAAGTCAAACAGAAATTCAAAAGAGAACTCTGGACTTTCTTTGCCAAAGCATTTGAGGTCATATCTCTCTCTCTTTCTTTATTTATCTCTTAATACTGTTTGCCCATAGTCAGCACTTTCCTTTTAGGCTAAATAATGTTTCTTTTTATTTCAGGATCACAAGCGAGTGGCAAGTACGGAAGCCTATTCGAGATGTTGTAATGCGATAGAAGATATGGGCAAGAAACTATGGGCATTGCCTTGTTCTCGTGATGCTAATATCGGCGAAATGATCAAGGTTCTCTTCCTTTTTTTCCCGTCTAAACACTGAATTTTCCATCACAATATAGACCTGATAAAGCCTGAAGCAGAGCAACTCGTAGCCATTGAAGCAAGTCTTGCTTTCATTATAAACATTGCCGTAATCTATTTGTAACAGGCCCTTGATACCGCTGTTGCGGAGTATGAAGTATCTATCAACGGTCCTATGAAGTGGCAGACACTTTCGTCTTTTTTGAGAAAGAGGTTTTCGTTATGTTTATATACTTCCGGAAATTGAATATTACTCTTCTATTTTATACGTTTGGTCTTCATGAAAAACTAATCTTTCTCAGTTGTTATTTGTCAGTATACAGGACATTCTCGTCCATCGCAGAGGGAATCAAATGGATGAACTTCTTTCTGAGAACTCTAAACTCAAGCTGCAACACCGTTCCCTGGAAAGCACGATGGATTTGCTCAAGAAACAGCTTGAAGGAGGAGAGAAAATGAGGAAGGAATATCAGAAGCGCTACGAGGGCGCCATTGATGACATGAATAAGCTCTCAGATCAGTTCAAACACCGGATTCATGACCTGGAAAGTAAGTGTAAGTCAATTCACGATGAACACTCAAACCTAATGGAGGTGCTCGGGTCTACAAGACTTGAGGCTTCTGAATGGAAACGTAAGTACGAAGGGACGTTGGATGAGAATGGAGCGAGCAATAGTCGGGTAGGTGTAGATGCGTCGATCAAGAGGTGCAATAAGTCCATTGATTGGAAAATTAAATACGAGAACATTATAAGTGAGCAAAAAGCTGTTTCAGAGAAGATAGCGGCAATGGAAGAGAGGTTGAAGCAAGTTTCAGCCACGGAAGATGGTATGAGAGCTGAAATCTCCCGTGTTTTGGATGAAAAGGTTTGGCTTTTCTTAATCAAAAGTAACTTATCAAGTCAGAAACCTGTAATCGAACGCAATAGCTTGACCATTTGCCCAGTTTCATAGTAAACTAACTAAGCTGTGACTATGATTCGTTGTTTCTGATAGGAGAAGATAATCACCGAGAAAGCTGTAAAGCTTGCGACTTTGGAGCGGCAATTATCCTCTACAAGGTCTGAATTAAAGGTGAGCTTCTCTGAAAGAGTCGAGTACCTCTTCCTAATCTCTTAAGATTCTTGTGAAGACATGAACGAGCTCATAAGAAGCAGTTCTATTGAGCCCTAAATTGTGTGTTGTAACATGTTTTTGATTGTTGTTTCTTTGCAGAAAGGTGAGCTGAAGGTGAACGAATGTTCGTTGGAAGCAAAAGACTTGAGGCTTCAAATCTCGGCTCTGAATGAGAAGTACGAATCCGCGAGTTCCGCAGCTGAATTGCGTGAGAGTGAGACGCAGGCTTTAAAACGGGAGAAAGATGAGTTAGACAAGAAGTATCTTTCGCATATGAAGGAACTTGAAAAACTCTGTTTGAAGCTTAAAAATGCCGAAAACGAGACTTCGTCTGCCATGAAACTTGTAAATTCATTGAGAATTGAAGCTGAAGCAGCACGGAATAACGAGAAAAATCTTCAGGCGTCACTGTTAGAGAAATGCATTGCAATTGATCGAGCGAAGAGCCGTATCGAAGAGCTCGAAAAAGTCTGCTTGAAGCTCGATAGTGGGGAAAGTGAAGCTTCAGCTTCTAAGAAAATTGTGGACTCGATGAAAAAAGAAGCGGAAGCCTTCCGGATGAATGTGAACGAAGTCCAGACATCGTTGCAGGACAAATGCATTGAAATCAATCGAGCTAACTGCCGCATAGAAGAACTTGAGAAAACCTGCATGAAGCTGAAAGATGCAGAAGCTGAGGCAGCAACAGCCAAAAAACTTGTGAGTTCGATGAAAACGGAAGTGGAATCAGCCCGAGGCAACGAAAACAGACTCCAGGCATTGTTACAGGAAAAAAGCATCGAGATTGACAGAGCTAAGAGCCGGATCAAAAAACTAGAGAGACAGAAGACAGAGCTGTCTGAAACGTTGGAGACAAGAGTGAAACAAAACGAAGATGCCGTTGCTGAATGGCACAGAATCATCAACGCCGAGAAAGAAAAAAACATGCGGGTGAATTCAATGCAGCGAGAAGACTCTTTTATGGTTTCTGATGAAGCAACACCACTGCAGCGCGTGAAGCGTTTGAAGGTAGAAGCAAGTATGACCTATTCAGGTTCGGATTTCGGGCAAGAGACGGAAGAAGATACGGTTTCACAAGAAAGCGGGAAAACTATGAACGGAATGACCCCTAGAAGATGCACGAGCACTGGAGGTGGAGCGTCTTCGTCCACAGGCATGGATCATTCCAAGTACACAATGAAGAAGCTGAGAGATGAGATACTTAGCCACGGGTTTGGAGCTGAGTTGGTTGGATTGAAGAATCCAAGAAAGAGAGTGTTGGTTGAGCTCTACGAACGGTGCGTTTTGCGAAAGTGAGAGATGTGACAACGTCAGTGAAACAAAACAAAAGTCTGTTCTTGGTTTGGTGCGAACGTGCTAATCAAACTGCCGTTACTTGACGTCGTCATGACGTATATAACGGCAAGGCTTTTCGAAAATGGCCGGACTCGTATTGGGCTTGTTAAAAGTTTTTGGATCTTATGAAAACAATGTGTAGTTGCTCTAGATAATGTATTTTCGAAATGTTATTTTAATGTATGTTTAATTATTTTCTCATTCAGATAACAGTGCTGCTTGTAACAAAAGCAAAAAAAAAAAAATATATTGTCTCAAAAAATAGATACATACACTTGAGAAAAAACTATAGAGAATCACATTGAGTAATGTATTTTATACGCTAGAAAAAACAGAGTAATTCATTATATTTATTTCCCGACAAACGTTGAAAACACCAATCGATAATTTCCGACGATCACGGGACAAAAAGCAGTGATAGCTTCGATTCCACACTAAGCAATCGTTGAGATAAAAAAAACTTCACGACACATTGTCCCATGGGGCCCTAAAGTCCTTTAAATAACAGTAAATGCCTAAACGTCCCCTTATTTTTAAATTGGACCCACACCCATTCTTCGTCATTGCTTTCTCTCTTTAATGTCTACCGAACTATCACATCTATCAGTTATTTTGCTATTACCAAAATATACTATCATGTTATTCAGTGATAAATCACATTTAACTAACAAATGTAGCAAGTTGGTTAGTCATGGTTATCAAAAACTTGTGATAAATCATAGAAGGAAACAGTTTTAGAGCTACATGGATATATGCTTTGGCATTTTCTAAACTTTCCTATCACAAATCATGATCTAATTTCAACCTTTAATTTCAACTAACTCAACTACCGAACAGTGAAGAGAAAAGTCAAAAGGCATGTATACATAATAAAAAAAAAATTAATGTTATTTTCTTGGGTTCGTTTCTTTTTTGACCAATCAACTTTAGTTAACACATCTAACAAATGCTAAATATCCATTCAATTTATGAGACAAGACCCACATTTTTTGTCACTCTTTTTTACCTTTTCTGTTTTTCATTTAAAACTACTCCGCCGCGAATGACGAATGTCCCTCCTCAATCCTCGCATGTTTGCTCGGCACTTTTACTACTTGTTAATTCTATTTATACATAAACTCACTCAGACACCAACACACATCTCAAACACTAAAATCTCTCGTTCTCTTCTCTCTTTATCGATGGCTTCCTTTGCTCTAAAGTCAACTTTTTGTTTCCTTGTTGCTGTTTTTTGCTTCATTGGACCAAATGTTGAAGCTAGAGAAGGTAAGCTCTTCTTCAGCAAGTTCACTCACTTAGATCGTCCTAACAACAAAGTGGTAGCTCTATCCCCAGCTCCGGCTCCAGGCCTAGCCCAAGCCAACGGAAGACTCGGTGACGGGCCTTTCGGGCCAGGTTCTGGTATGATTCCTCAAACCAAAGAGTCATGGCCGGTTTCATCTACGACCACAGACGAAGAGTTCGAGAAATTGATGGCTACATTTGACGAGGAAAAGAACAACAACCAATTACCGGAAGAGTTTGAGGAGGAACAAGAGTCCCAAGATTCGGAAAGTGAGCAAACGGAAAAGTACAAGAATAATGGATACACTTACAGTACCAACAATTATAATGATAATAGAAGAGGTTACGGTAATGAAGAAGAGAGACAAGGGATGAGTGACACCAGGTTTATGGAGAACGGTAAGTACTTCTACGACACGAGAGGCAGGAGTTCCGAAAACACGCCTAGTCGAAGGTATGAGAGTGCTCGAGGAAATGATCATCCCAACGAGTTTGAAACTATGGAGGAATACTACAAGAGTTTGGAAGGTAGTCAAGAGGAGTTTGAGCCTTGAAAAGAAAGTAAGTTTTTATTTGAGATACAAAATAACTTTTTGGAGTAATTTGTGAAATCTCAATTTACTTGTCTTTATTTATGAGATGTGAAGTCTACAAATCACTTAAAGTTATACAATATCAAAAAGTTGTGAGTTATGTTTATTTTCACTGACCTGAAATATTTTTGATCCAAGAAACTGCAAAGAGTTGAAATAAGAAACAAACATTGAACAAAAAAAGAAATGTTTATTTAGTACTAAGTATAGTTCACGCGTTGCGTGAATTTAAATTTTATATAATTTAATATATAACATTTTATTTATAA
>KE154673.1:3137-22888 GCA_000411075.1 Sisymbrium irio | reverse complement strand
ACCATGCTCTTCACCATCAGCTCGGCATCACAGAGAGAAGAAGAGAGGCCGAGCTGGTGATGCTGCTCATCAGCTCGGCATTAAGGGGAGAAGAAGGAGAGGGCGGGCCAATCGTCCTCCTCTTGTCATTGGCTCGGTATGAAGAGTGGAGAAGAAGAAAGTCCGGTCATCCCGTTGAAGACTGTTTTCCCGAAAAGTTTAGTTTTATCGCGGTTTATCGGAAAATCATACGAAAAAGAGTTTTATGAACCTTTCGTAAAGTTATCGATAAAAAATAGTTTTAGTCAAACTATTTTCCGAATATCGTCCTTTTCCGAATATATTCAAACATGGAAGTTTTTCCGATATTTGAATATTTTAGCCGTTAATTCCGGAAATGTGGTTTTTGACCACAATAAACGTCAAGTTCCCACATCAAAACTTTAGTTGTCTTGTATATATATATTCTATCTTTGTAACTATTTGGAATCATTGGGCAACGAGCTATCAGTACGATTACAGTTTAAGCAATAAAATTCGTCTTCTTTTGCCCTAGTTTTCATATTTCGATTTATTTATATTTTCGTTTTCATTCCAAGATTCTCGGTTCCTCACATTAACTTACTTAAATACATTGAGGTGAATTCTGGTTCCCATATTGCGCACTTCCTTCTCGGATAACCTCGAGCTCTTTGGTCATCGAGCTTTTGAGCTTCTCCTGCTCCGTCTGGCGCTCTAAGAGAGCAGCCAACATTGCCTTCACCTCCGCTATTGTGAACGCTGCTTCCTCCTGGGTGGTCCTGCTTCTCGTCTGGTCCTAAGACCTAGTGGATTTTTCTTCTCCGGACATTGCTCTTAGCTCCGCTATTGCGGACGTTGCTTCCTCCTGGGTGATCCTGCTTCTCGTCTAGTCCTCAGACCTGGCGGAATCTCCTTCTCTGGACATTGCTTTCAGCTCCGCTATTGCAGACGCTGCTTCCTCCTGGGTGGTCCTGCTTCTCGTCTGGTCCTCAGACCTGGTGGATTCTCCTTCACTGGACATTACTTTCAGCTCCGATATTGCGGACACTGCTTCCTCTTGGGTGATCCTGCTTCTCGTCTGGTCCTCAGACCTGGCAGAGTCTCCTTCCCCGGACATTGCCTTTCTTGGCTCCTCTTATTCTTAAGCTGTTAGATATTTCTTATCCCCAAAGACGGCACCAAACTTTGAGAGTCAAAACTCGCACAATCAAAACTTATAGTTTATGGGGGTTTGAAAATCTTTTAAATAAGAACTTGAGGACCAAGATAGAAAATAATTATTTTTATTGATCTCTTTCCGAAAGTACAAAGAATAAGCTTCACTAAGTCTTATGATAGGAGTCTATGTATTCAAAATGAGATGGCTACAACCAATGTTCGGAACTTCGCTAGGCGTTAGTCGTCGAGCAGTGGGTCTGGGCCTAGCAAGTTATCGGAAAATCGGAGATTAATCGGGGATTAATCGGGGAGGAATTTTAAGACATTTTCCCTATAATATTAGTTATATATTTTTTCGTGGAAAATATTGTCAATAATTCGAGTTAGTCCAGCGGTTAGGAAATTGTAAAATCCCTTCAGACTCGGGTTCGAGTGCTTCTCTACGCATTTTTCTTTTCTTTTTTTTTTTTTAGTTAAATGATAATAGTGCGTGAACAGTAACCGGCCCGATGAAAAGTGATTTGATCATAAAAAATCCCAAAATGAACAACTCGCCAGTTCAGTCAATGCATCTCAGTATGGTATGATGTCATGTCTGTAAGGGCCGAGCCACTGCGTCTTGGTGCTGGCCGAGCCAATCCACCTCCTTTGAGGGTTAAGCTGATGGTCTTCTCAAGGCCGAGGCAACGTCTTAAGCATTGGCCAAGCCGATCATCACCTCTAAGGCCAAGCCGTCAGTCCTCTCTGGGTCAAGGCGGCGTCTCCAGTATCGGCCGATCCGATCATCGCCTCAAAGGCTAAGCCGACGGTCGTTTCCTTCCACGGGCAGAGGCGATGTTTCCAGTTTGGCCGATCTGTCGTCAACTCTTGGGACGAGGCGATTCCACCATTAGCTGACCCGATGCTCCGAGAAGTTGGCCGAGCCAATAAATTCTATCTTTTATAGATCATATCTTGTATTTTGTCTTCAAAGTTCATTTAGATGATTTATCGATGTTTTCATCGATAATTTAGCAAAAACGTCACGCTGTTCACAAAAAAGGTGTAGATAGCATTTTAGCTATCTAAAAACGATAATATGTTAACCTAAATCAAACCAAGGCGAAAATCTGAAGAAATCACTAAACCAGAGATGGAAGACGAGATTGGGTCAAAACAACTAGTAAGGTCATCACAAGTCGAGCCGACTAATCGAAAGATCTCAAAGGTTCTCGAAACTTCCTTAAAGTCGGTGGAGAAGACGAGAAGATCGATTCTCACATCGAAAGTAAGACTAGATAGGACTTAAGAATGTTAAATACATTGATATCGATGTATAGGTTTCAAGAAAATTTCAAGTATTTTTTACTTACGGTTTATCTATTAAAATTTTACTTTCTTTGCTTACGAATTTTTGATGGAGATTTTCCTCTTTCGATAAAAGCTTCTTCAATCTATTTCCAAGTTACTCTTTCCAAAACTTTTGGGACTTAAAATTAATTTCTTTCCTAAAATACGTAATTGGGAATTTCGGTTTCCATAATTTTCTAAGGAAGTCGAGGTACAGTCCACCCTGCCCCACCCCAATAGTTTTGTTTAAGTGTTTCAGCACACAGAAATATGACCACCTGCTCTAGCTACACAAAACTTTAAAGTGGGATATGAGTTATACAAATCTTTCGATTTGGGTTTAAATCCACGACCATTTAATCTTCACAGTTTCCGTCTAATCCTTCGATAAACCAGATTAAAATCTATTGACAAGACCAAAGCCCAATTGATTTGGCGTTTCAGATAATTGAGCTCTGCTGACGTGGAAGGTGATTTTTAGGGCAATTAAGATTTCTTTCATGGAAAACACTCAAACGGTGAAACTGGTTGCTCTGCAGTCTCCTTCAACTATGGTTGAGCTAGAGATTCCTGGTGAATCTCATATGCTTGACCCCAATGAGACTCAAACTCAATCTCTACCTCAGATTATCAAACCGACTTGGAGTTTAGTGGTGAAATCCATCAAGACCCTGGCTAATGATGAGCTAAAATTCGTGGAAGACAATGGTGCTCCGGTGGTAGAGGTACCAGATAGCGTCATTAACGATTCCATTCCGCTTTGGGATGATATGATACTTGAGAAATTCTTATCCAAAGGCACCACATATGGCGAAAGTTCATGTGATTATCAATAAACTTTGGACGATGGGAGATTAAAAAAAAGAGAAAATATCGAGGTCTTTACAATTGATGACACGACGATGAAGTCTCGAATACAAAACAGCTCAGTTCAAAACCGGGTGCTTTATGTGGAACATAGCTGATGTGCCGATGATGGTCTCGAAGTGGTCACCGGAGGGAGAAGAGGATTAACAGGAAATCAATACTATTCCTATGTGGGTCACCATGAAGAACGTTCCGAGAAATCTGTTTTCAGGTGTAGGACTTGGTTTAATTGCCAGTGCAGTGGGCAAGCCTAAACGTCTACACCCAGACACGATACAATGTAAGAATTTCGATGAGGCAAAAATCTTTGTTGAAGCTCAAATTTCAAAGGGTTTCCCATCCTCCTGCCGATTTAAGTCTACTAAAAGTGTGGACTCAGTAGTAGAATTCAAGTATCCAAGGCTTCCAGCAAAGTGTACAAGCTGTGAGAGATGGGACATGCTGTTGAAAAATGAAATAAAAAGAGTTTACAGATCCTCACAGACGAGAACAAAGAAAGTTGGGGTAGTATTACCCGAGAATGATATCCCACGAGTGGAGGTAACAGATAACAGGGAATTGGAAAAAACAAGTGCAGAGTTGGAAACAGAGATGGGTTGGTTACCTGTTTCTCCAGCAAAGACAGGAAGAAGTCAAGTAAAAACTCCTGGACACGATGATGTGGGTTAAGCATCAAAGTTTCCAGTCCTTGACGATATGGATGAAGATGGTGAGATAGTGGAGAAACACCAAAAAATTTAGGGCATGGGCACACCGTTGAGGAGGTCGAAAATGCAATATTGGATGAAGAAAATGTGTCGTAGACTACTACTCGGTTGGTAGAACAAATCACGGTATCACAAGAGAAGGGGATAGAAGGCACCCAACTGCGACAATCTCTGCCGAGAACATCAAAAACAGACCATCGTTTTGTCTCAGATAGCCTAGATATAGCAATGAAAGACTCAGGTCTGGCTGATGCTGCGAGCAAAAAAGGTACCCGAAGACATAAATGGAATATCCGCAGACTGAATAAAAAGATAAAACACTTTGTAATCTGCAAGTGAAGAAATGCAGATTGGGTATCTTCTGGAAACACGATTTAAAGAAAATAAAACTCAGAAAATATTAGACACTTCTCTACAAGGGTGGACGGTATTAATGAACTAAGAGCACAGCCCTGAGGTCGCATACGGGTGCTATGGAGATATGCAGTAAGGTTAACCCCGGTTTTTAAATAAGATCAAATGATAACCTGTTATGTTCTGCTTGAAGGAAATGAGGAAGAGTTCTCCTGCTCCTTTATCTACTCACAGAACACAGCCGAGGAAAAGAAATGTTTATGGGAGAACATAAACAACAATCACAACTGTCAGATGATCCCTACCAAAGCATGGATGTTGATGGGGGATTTTAATGAAACTCTAAAGCTGGAGGAACATTCTGAATTCGAAAACTCAGCGACAGTGACACATGGAATGAGAGAACTTTAACAAGTCACTAGTGCTTGCTGGCTAACAGATCTAGGCTCTCATGGCCCTCTATATACTTGGTGTAATAAGAGAAAAGAAAGCCTCATATGCAAAAAGATAGATTGTGTGTTACTCCACCTCCACAATGTTCCGTCTGTCAAAAAAGCCGAAAATCCTAAAGCAACCTCTAAAGAAACTTGGTAAACCCACCTGAAGCAAACATTGCAATAGAAGGAAAAGTGTATGAGGGATGGAAGCTATTATCAGACCTGGAGGAGGAATTCTATATGTAAAAATCTAAGCTTCACTAGCTGAGAGTGGGAGATCAAAATAACAAAGCATATTACAATGCAGTAAAGGCAAGGGAAGGACGAAACACAATAAGAGAAGTTGAGACCGAGGATGGTACTATAGTCTCCACCCAAGCTGAAATAAAACAGGAAGCATATTGTTTTTTCAGAGACTTTCTCACTCACTCTCCCCCGGTTTTCATAGGAAAGACCGTGAAGACATGGAGAATTAGATGACTTTCCGTTGTAGTGATCTGGAAAGGACCTTCCTTGAAAGGGAAGTAAAAGTGGAGGAAATCAGAAAAGTCATACTCTCGATGCCGGCAAAGAAATCACCTGGTCTTGATGGTTATACATGTGAGTTCCTTAAAACTGCTTGGGACATCGTGGGTTCTGATGTAATAGTAGCAGTCCAATCCTCAAGGGTTTACTCCCTAAAGGAATAAACTCAACGATTCTTGCTCTGATCCTAAAGAAAAAAGATGCAAGAAGAATCTGAGACTACATTCCCATATCTTGCTGGAATGTTTTGTATAAGGTGGTGTCCAAGATCATTGCAAACCGCCTTAAATGCCTATTACCTAAACTCATCCTCCCAACCAATCGGCATTCATAAAGGACAGGCTCCATATGGAAAATCTTCTCATGGCCATTTAATTGGTTAAGGATTATCACAGAAACGATATCTCCCCACGTTGTGCAATGAAAATCGATATTTCAAAAGCCTTTGACTCCATGCAGTGGTCTTTCCTCTTAAATACTTTGAAGATTCTCAACTTCCCTGACAAGTTTTTTCATTGGATCAGCCTCTGTATCACATCTGCTTCTTTCTCGATG
Source organism: Sisymbrium irio (assembly GCA_000411075.1). Classification (NCBI taxonomy): domain Eukaryota; kingdom Viridiplantae; phylum Streptophyta; class Magnoliopsida; order Brassicales; family Brassicaceae; genus Sisymbrium; species Sisymbrium irio. The sequence continues at coordinate 16,956 of KE154673.1, read as the reverse complement.
CAAGTTAATGAGGAACTCGCTGGGTACTTCCAAAGTTCACGTGGTTTAAGGCAAGGCTGCTCCCTCTCTCCTTATTTCTTTGTGATATGTATTAACTATCTATCACACAAGCTCAATGCGACTGTAAGAGACCATAAGATTGGATTCCATCCTAAGTGCAAGAACATCGATATCACACTTGTGTTTTGCTGATGATCTAATTGCGGATGGAAACAACAAATCAGTGGAGGGACTTCTACAAGTCTTTGATGAGTTTGCATCGGAATTCGGTTTACAAATAAGTTTAGAGAAATTCAGTCTCTACATGGCGGGTATGCCCGATGTACAAAAAGCTAATATCCTCACACAATTTCTTTTTCCAAGTTGCTAGTTACCAGTTCGTCATCTAGGTCTGCCCATGCTCACAAAACGAATGTCTACAAATGATTACAGGCCACTGATAGAGAAAGTAAGGGCAAAAATTAGCACATGGACCTCAAGTATCTATCTTATGATGGAAGATTACAATTGCTTGCTTTTGTGATTATCAGCATTTCAAACTTTTGGATAAGTGCATTTATACTCCTGGGGGAATATATCTAGGAGTTAGAGAGTTTGTGCTTGTTTCCTATGGTCAGGGCCTGAGTTGAATAAATGTAAGGCTAAGGTCTCATGGGAGAATGTCTGCAAACCTAAAGCTGAAGGAGCCTTAGGAATTCGTAAGCTAAGGAAGTTAATATAATTAGCTGACTTAAATTGATCTGGAGAATTATGTCATCGCCTTCCTCTCTATGGGTTGCTTGGCTTCATGCTTATGTCATACAAAAATACGAAAAGAACCTTCTGGTCGGTTAAGAGTACGACCCAATTCGGGTCTTGCATGTGGAAAAAGGTGCTGAAAATGCGACCCCTAGCAAAGCAATTTCACCGTGTCAAAGTTCACAATGGTCGGTCCACCTTATTCTGGTACGATAATTGGTCGGGACTGGGCTGTCTTCATGAAAGATTAGGCAATCATGGTTTTATTGAGATGGGAATTTCAGAGTATGCAACAGTGGAGGCAATCTTACTTATGCAAAGAAGGCGAAATCACAGAATTCGACTACTCAGTGACATTGAGAATATTATTGTCAAGCAAAGAACATAGAGGAATCCAGACCAAGAAGATGTATCATTATGGAAACGCAACCAGAATGACTACAAGGCATGTTTTAGATTAAGTAACACATGGAAGTTACTTCGAAATGTACAACCAAAGGAGGAATGGACTAAGTGAGATTGGTTCTCTAAAGCAACTACTAAATACACTTTTCTCTCCTGGCTTGCCTTTCAGAACAGGCTATCCACAGAGGATAGAACACAAAATTGAAACCACGGAATCCAAGCTCAATGTGTGTTTTTCTCCCATCCACTTGAGACTCGGGACCACCTGTTTTTTGCTTGTCCTTTTTACGCTGAGGTGTGGAAGGATCTCGCTAGTGGGCTAATGCAAAGCCATTTCTCCACTACTTGGTCAGACATCGTCACTTTCTTACAGAACTCACAAATGGATTATCCTTGACAACTTATGGGGAGGTACATATTTCAGGCAGTTGTCTATGGGCTATGGAGAGAGAGAAACCAGTGCAGACACGGGGAAAAGCCCTCACATCCTTCTCTTCCAAGCTTACTGAAAAAACACTTAGAAATAGACTTATCACAGCCAGAACAGAAGACTTGAAGCTCAAGGATAGTTTGGTCCTCTTTAGTATTCATAATTGACTGTTTTGTCTAAGCTTTGCTTGAATTTCTTTTCTTTTGATCTGCTTCTTTAAGATAAAGAAGTATGTAAATGTAACACAAACATTTTTTTATTTGAAATTTAACATTATTTTTGGAGAAAAAAATCCAATTGATTTGCGGTTTAGCAATGGTATTTGTTTTTATTACTAAATCAACTCTAAAAAATTAGTCTCGATTTGTTTTTCAAAAATCCCAACCCATTTTTTTTCCTCTCTCGACTTCTTTTCTCAATATAAAAAATAATTAAACTTAAGAACCCTAAATTCCCAAATACCAAGAATCACAGTTGACCAAGCTAAGAGAGAAAGTGACATCGGATTGAATATATTAGGTGCTTATAAATCCAATTACAAACACGAAACACATAGTCTTCTGCAGCCTCTTCTTTGCTTCCACTATGGCTATTTCCATCAACTCTATTAGCTTCCCTTCTAGCTTAATTTATAACTTCTAAACCCTCTTTTTCTCAAACTTTACACCCTCGGTGAGTATCTTCTTCATGTACTTAACATCATCTTTAAGAATATTAAATTTTTTTATCAATGGACTACATCTCGTTAATCAACCCCTCATCGATCCACTTCTTTATTTTTTTTTTTTAATGTTAAGATTTTATACCAAAAGAAAAGAGTTGCAAAATACAAACATATGGAGATACAGAGAAATAAAAGAAGAGTCCTTACCTAATACAGCTTACCTAAAGGAACGAAGGCATTACAAAAAGATTTATCATATCGGATGAGAAATACAACCAAAATAACATTCTAGAAGAGAGGGGTTGTTGTCTCTTGCTGGAAAAGAGATCAGACGATCACGCATTGTCCTGACCACCTGCAGTTTTAAAGCTTCCGGAGCTAAGCGGACAGAGGTGAAGATCCGTGCATTTCGCTCACACCAAAGAGAGTACACTATAACTTGAAGCAGAAGCTTCAAAATGATCTGTTCTTGTCGCCTCGTGGCTTGGGGCGGTGAAAGGAAAGACGCCATGATATCGGAGAGGAGATTTGCGGAAGTACTTGTGTGAACCCGGGAACTGAAAGCTTGCCAAACATTTGCAGAGAAATGGCAAGAGAAGAATAAGTGGTCATGCGATTCAGCATCCGTGGAGCACAGGGGACAAACCTCAGGAACATTCATGCCCCATCTGCACAGTCTATCCCTTGTAGGCAGCCGACCAAAAATTACGAGCCACAAAATGAAGGAGGCACGAGGTATTGCTTCCCCAAACCAGACCAACTTATCCCAGGAAACTGTAGGAGAGACTATTCTGATCTGCTCCCATGTTCCTTTGGAAGAGAACTTTTCTGAAAAAGAACCTGACGGCAGCTTCCAAAGGTATGAGTCTCTCTCACTAAACTCTGCAGGTGGCTCAATAGAAGTCAAAAGGATTTGAAGCTCTTGAACTTGGTCAGACCTTGCATTTGGAAGCAACCACTAACCATGAGGAGCAGCATCCCTCACTTTAGCTGATAGTCGCAACCGCAAATTACGAGGACCAGAATTGCCTAGAAACTCAATAAGAGGACCAAAAGAAGTCCACGTATCGTACCAAAAAGAGGCGGTTCTTCCATCGTGAACCTCACAGGTCAAGAACTCATTCATCAAAGGCTTAAGCTGTAACATATTTCTGATTGTGCGAGAGAAACGGAGGCTGTCATTCATCTCCCAATAACTATTTCTACAGAAAATATTTCCCTTGATCCAAGCCACCCATAAAGATCTCGACTCAGCAAAAAGAGTCCAAACTTGCTTGAGTCTGAAAACAACCTCAAAGTCCTCCAACAACCTGATACCCAAGCCACCTTCACACTTAGGCATACAGATGTCCTTCCAAGCCACTCTACCCCCTCGGGCAGAGCCGGTATCATTTTTCCACAGAAAAGCAGAGCATAGAGAGTCTACCTTGCTGTAGAACTCTTTTGGCAACATATACACCTGGCTCCAGAAATTTACCATACCGTAGATAACACAGGCAATTAGCTTTATCTTCCCTGCAAAAGAAAGTAACTTTGCAGTCCATGAATGAAGCTTTCGCATGATCTTTTCAAGAAACGGCTGGAGTACCGAGAACGTAAGTCTTTGCGAGCTCAATGGAAAGCCGAGGTATCGAGTGGGAAAGGAGCCCAGTCTAACCCCTATAGCCGTGCTAGCTGCTGTATCCTCTACGTCAGAGTAACCACTGAAAAAAATGTCTGATTTTGCAGCATTCATATCCAGACCTGACATTGCTCGGAAACGATCCAAGACCTCCTTAATACTCTTCATAGAATCAATGGAACCAGCGAAAACCAACAAGTCATCTGCAAACAGTAGATGTGTGATTAAAGGATTAGAGCATTGAGGTTGCAAACCGATTTGGCCAGATACGGCTGCTGAGTCTAAGAGCTTTGACAGAACCTCCATCACCATGATAAACAAATAAGGAGAGACTGGATCCCCGTGACGAAGCCCCTTCCTCCCTTTAAAAACCCTGCCGGTTCCCCATTAACCATTATGGAAAACTTAGTGGAGGAGTAACATTGAACACATATTTATCAATTTTTAACTAATACAATGCTATCACGATAACCAGAACATCATTCAAACCATCAACCACACATTCAAGTCATTCAAAATAACAGACAACAATCCCATAATTAATGTAAATTTCTTCAAATCTTCAGCATAAAAACAACAGAAGAATCTCCGAGATATATTCTCCTCTGTTTTAGATAATAGTTTCACAATCGGTTTCCCACACTAACAAATCTTTGGAATCTTCTGTGCTAGCCATCTTCCACTTGACGACCCAGAAGACCTACACGAAACATTGCTCATAGTTTAATTATGACTTCAATTTTGCCTCCTTAGTTTCCACACTTGTGTGTTTACTTCTCACCAATAATCTCAGCTACTGGCTTGAAATTGTCTGAGCTTTTCTGTTTCTCACATTCAGCTTCAGTAGTTTTGCAGCTTTCCGTTGCGGCTGCACCAACAGGTATAGCTTCTATCTTTTCTTGTGACGTCTCTCCTTATACATTTTCTCTTAGTCTTTGAAACTCAAGAGATAACTCCCATTTGTCATTACAGCTTCTAGCATCTTCTTACCTTCATGATTCATAACTATACAACTGTATTATTTAAAACTAATCATCCAGCCATTGTCCATCATAAGATGAATACTGAGATGGTTATTTTCCAAGCTAGGTGTGAAATGAACACCTCTTATGTTCCTTTTTACTAGTTTATCATTACTGAAACTGTTCCCCTGCCTTTTGATTGCACAGTTTTGCCATTAACCAACTTGATACACACTCTAGTCCTTGTATCTAATTTAGAAAACAGCTTTCATCTCTAGCCATGTGGCTGGTAGCTCTGCTATCAACCAACAAGCATCCTCATTGCATCTTTCTTCTCTGTGAATATCTGTAAATACACCTTATTATTGATCTTCTAGTTCTTGTTCTTGTTTATTTACTTGTGCTTAAGTGTGTGGTTCAGCTTGTGCTTGCATCTAAGATTGGTTGTGCTTGTTTCTACAGTCTCTTGCACAGTATCCTGGTTTTCCACATACAAAACAGCTACCTCTCGGTTTGTATTGCACATTTTCTTGAATGTTTTCTGATTTGTTCTTGAAATAACACTCCTCAGCACTATGGTTGTTTCTTTTGCACACATTGCACCACTTTTGTTGAGATTATTTGACCTATTTTTATCTTGCATATTTTGACTGATCTTAAACCTTTGAAACCTTGCTGCAAATGCACCTTCCGCATTTTCACTGTTTCTATCATCCAGCCTTGTCTCTTATTCTTGTAGAGCATTGATCACTTCAGCTACAATCACAGTTTCAAGATCTTTGGTTTGTTAGATGACTCCTACATAAGAATCAAACCTTTCTTGCAAAGAGCACAAAGATTTTGGACCCAATGATGCTCTCTAGTACATCTTATAACATGTGTTCTCATTTCATTTCCCAGTTCAATTACTGGGTTTGTGAAATCTTTGACTGTCTCTTTTTCTTCTTGTTTCAGGTTGTAGAAGTTAACTCTCAGCCTCTGAAACATAATCATTGAACCCTTTTGGGTCTCTTTGAAATCTCTGCTGAGCAAAATGGCTGAGCCGCTCTTCCTTGCTACCTTGATATAATGATGTTTTATGGTACGAAACATTCGAGGAATTATGATTTTTATCGATTTATCAGAAACTTATACAAAAAATTAGTTTTCATATTTTTTGTAAATTTATCGATAAAAATAATTAAAGTTAAACTATTTTCCGAATATCGTTTTTTCTAAAAATATTTAAATCTGTAAATTTTTTCTGATATTTAAATATTTTAGCCGTTAATTCTACAAATGTGGATTTGAGCCCAACAGTTTTCTTTCACCTTAACCTAATATCTTTAATACAAAAACCCATTGACATTGATATTGGGTCTTACTTAACACACAAAACCCAACAGCCCCTTTTTCTTTCTTTAGTGACAAAAGTCACGACTGTTCTTTTTGTTGGCTTAGTCGTCATCTTCTTCTTCTTTATTGTTCTTCTTCTTCTTTATTATTGATCTTTATCTCACACTTCTCTTAAGTTTTACTTGAGCAGGATTAAGCTAAGGATCAATCTCCAACAGTTTATTGGAAATAGTTTAATCCTTACATTACATATGTAGCACCATTCGTAAGTAACCTCACCAGATTCATGAGTGACAAGGTTTCCATTGTAATATATTTATAAAATATTATCTTCTTCACAATTAGCTTAACTTATATACAAAAATTATACAAAATCGTCAGTACTCATTACACTCATATTAAATCCGGTATAAATAAAAACAGAAGTTAATAAAATCGATGATTGTCTTTAATTTTATTGAGAAACATACAACCCAAATCTTTGAAAGAATGGTGAATTTACTTTGAAGGGATTGATTCATTAACGTGGCTATATAAATCAAAATCAATTACACAAGATCATAGATAAAAGTAAGATATTAACAGAATATTTACAACCATAATAACAAAATATCCCTGTATGGTTAACTATTTCAAAATTCTTTGAAAAGCGTTGTTGGCAGTCCTTTGGTGAAGATGGCTGCGTACTGGAGACAGGATGAAACATGGAGAATTTTTACTTTGCCACTTGCTACTTTCTCACGAAAAAGTTTATCTCGAGCTCTACGTGTTTGGTTGGTTGGTGCTTTACCGGATTTATAGCAAGATAAACATAACTCATGTTATCACAATACACCACATGAGCCTTTGTAATGTTGAGATGAAGCTCTAGCATTAGGTTTTATATCTAACAAAGCTCAGCAACTGTGTTTGTGAACTTGATCTTGACACTGTTGGTTGTCGTTCGGCAGACCATCCATGAAACTAGATTGGAACAATAAAAAACACATTAACCAGATGTTGACCTACATGTGTCTTGGCACTCTGCTAATCTGCGTCAGAATACGCCACTAGAGAATCAATGGAACCTCTATAAATCTGTAGCCCGTGAGATTGTGTCCTTTTTCTGTAATGGATGATCTTTTTCAATGCATGAAAGTGTGGCAATCTAAGATCATGCATATATAAGTAAAATTGATGTAATATGTTCTAGTAAATGTTAACTACTGAAGGGCCCCTGATAGACTTTGGTATTATGTCGAATTTTTCACTCGCTCACCCACATCTGCAAAAACTTTTGATTTGACATCAACGGGTGTTGCCGGTGATTTGCATTCCATCATGTGTGCTCTCTCAATAATTTCGTTGACATAGGAACCTTGAGTTATAAAAATGTCATTGTCGTTGTACTCTACTTTTATTTCAAGAGAAGTGGTGAACTTTCCCTAAGTCTGTCATTGGGAATTCTGTCTTCAATGGTTAATGATTTTCTGCAATAGTTCCTTGGACGAGGAAGTGAGGAGTATATCATCCACATAAGGACGATGTAAACCAAATTTTTCTCTGTCTTGAAAAAATTAATTAGACATCAGCTTTGCTAGTGAAAAACCTCAAATCAGTGATAAATTTTACACATCTTGAATTTTATGCTATTGGAGCTTGTTTTAAGTCGTAAATAGCTTTTATGAGTTTGCACACATGATTAGGGTAAGCTTGTTGACGAATCCAGGGGGCTGATGCATATTTACAGTTTCATCCATATCACCACTAAATAAAAATATTCTTAGCATCCAATTGATGAATTGGCCATTCACGTGCAACTCTGACGTTGAGAACAGTTCATATTGTGGCTGGTTTTACGACTGGGCTAAAGGTCTCTATAAAGTCAACTCCAGCTTGAGACTTCCATTAGGAACTAAACGTGCTTTATGCCTTGTGAGAGCACCATCTGCATCATGTTTATGTTTTAAAAGCCACATGGAACAAAAAATATTAACGTTTGGAGTTTTCGGGTATGAGATCCCAACTCCTAGATCTGAATCATAGTTCTATACTCATCAGTTATTGCTGGTGTCCAATTGGGATCGGAAAGAGCATGTAAATAGATTTTTGGTAGAGGAGATTTAGTGGTGGTGAGTAAGGACACAAGATTTGTTTTGGTTTGCGAATACCAGCATTAGCCCTCGTCTTCATTGGATGACTCGTTTGAGTTTGAGAAGCTGGTTAAGTTGGTTGGTTTCTTGGAATCTAGGTTAATATAGAAGGATGATTATTATTAGTCCGTGGAGTGGAAAGAGGAGTTTAGAGAAACGATTGAAATAAAAGAGAGGGATTATCAATGTGTATAAGAAATTTATAAGCAGTATCATGAAAGTGATGTTTATCTGCTGTTGGAACTTTTTCTCCATTAAAATACACATGTCTGGCGATAATGATTTTGTTTGTTTTTAAATTCAGACATCTATATCCCTGATCTTGAGTTGGAAATCCCAGAAATAAACAAGGAGTTGTTCTCGGTCATAGTTTATTAAGATGACAATGGTTTAAGTTTGGGAAGCATATGCATCAGAATACTCTTAAATGATTATATATTAGACATTTTTGGAAAGAAGAGTAAATATTAAACATTTTCAAACTCACCTCCATTGTCGCACTGAAAAATTAATTTTTCTAAGATTGGAACTGGTTTTTGATGTAAGAAACAAAGTGAATGAATTTAGAGAAAACAACGCTTTTTAATCTGAGAGAAGAGGATAAATTCAAAGGAAATGTGTAAAATGGTCGATGAAAAGAATATACTATTTTATGTTGCTTTTGATTGATGATAGCCAAACATCAGAGTGAATAATTTGGAATGGTTTAGTGATCTAAAAATTTGAAGAAATAAATGGAAGTTTTATTTGTTTCCCCAAAAAACACGGTAGACAAGAAGTAGCAAATATTTCCTTATTACATGAAATTGATGTCGAATAAAATAAAGAGCTAAAAGTAGTTACATTGGTGTGACTCAGGCGCTTGTGCCACAAAACTGGAGAAGAAGCTAAAAACGCTGTTGAAGAGTTTGAATAGGACTTATTGATGGAAGTTGGAATTATATAAAGGTTTCTAGAACTTTCACTGCAAAGCAAAAAATTTCATGTGTGAAAATCGTTCACATCAAATCTAACACTACATTAATTGTGTTATGTAAATTATCGAATACAAATTAATATTTTATATAATTACCCAACAGTAGAAAATTTCATGCCCCACCCATGCACGGGGGCTGTTCGTATTTTTTTATTTTTTTTGAATTTTTTCATACTTTTTTAAGAAATAATATACTTATTCTTGTGGTCTAAATAAATAGTGGTATGAAATTTATGACATTATGAGAAAATATTTTATAAAAAGAAATAATTTTTAAATCTAAATCTTAATATATATGAAAGTTTATTTGCATTTTTTTATATTTTTTTTTGTCTTTTGTATATTTTCAAACTTTTATATTTAGTTTATAGTTATAATCATGTTAATAATACTGTTTTTTTTTGTTTCTAAAGTACTGATCTCTTATTTATGGTGTATTTTTTTATATGTTATTTTCTGTATTCTTTTTCCTTAATTTATCTATTTGTTCTCGTCGCATTATTACAATAAAATAGAATAACATCAAGTTCACATGTGTGTCCGAATATAGTTTATTTTTGAAAAATCAAGAGATCTACAAATTTTGAAATGTTCTCTAAATGTTCATGCTAATGTGTTTGTATTTGTGTGTGTGCATATATATGCATACATATTTAGTCATTTTAGGTTTTTATACATTTTTTTGTATTTATTGTTTTTATTGATATATATTTTTTTATTTTCTAGTTGATATTCATTTTCATCTTTTTTTTTTAGAACTTGTATTTTATTCTAGCAATTTAATATGGCTATTTAGCTATTATTTTTAGCTTTTATTTTAGCTTTTTTTTTGCTTTTTTTTTTTGAATTTTATCGTATTTTTAAGAAAAGATATACATATTCTTGTGGTCTAAATAAATAGTAGTATAAAATTTATGATAGTGTGAAGAAATATTTTAAACAAAGAAATAATTTTTAAATCTAGATCTGAATATACATGAAGGTTTATTTGCATTGTTTTATATTTTTTTTTCTCTTTTGTATATGTTCAAACTTTTATTTTTTGTTTATAGTTATAATCATGTTAATAATACTGATTTATTTTTTTTGTGTCTGAAATACTGATCTTTTATTTATGATATGTTTCTTTTATTTATATGTTAATTTCTGTATTTTTTTCTCTTAAACTTAATTCGTTTATTTGCTCTCGTCGTATTATTATAATAAAATAAAAAAATAATATCAAACTCACGCGTGTGCCCGAATATAGTTTATTTTTGAAAACTTAAGAGATCTGCAAATTTTGAAATGTTCTCCAAATGTTCGCGCTAGTGTGTTTGTATTTGTGTGTGCATATATTTGCATACATATTTAATTATTTTAGTTTTTCATACATTTTTTTGTATTTATTATTTTTATTGATATATACTTTTTTTTCTTTTAGTTAATATTTATTTTCATTTTTTTAAAACTTATATCTTATTCTAATAATTTAATATGACCATTTAAATATTAAACATAAAAATATTAGGCCTATATTATTTTTTTTTCCAAGTTTTTAGAAAAAGAAGTTTTACTAAAAAAAAGAATAACATGTATAAAAAAAATAAAAAAAGAGTTGACTGATTATAATATAGATTCTTTCCCTTTAAAGAGAACCAAGTCACAACACTAACTCAACGCCACATGTCCCTTTGCAGCATATATTTTCGCTTCCCTTCTATATTTCTTCTTAGGTCACTTTAATGTTCTACAAAACATCGTCACGGGATGTCAAATAGAAAACCCGTGTTCATTAGATTACCACAATTAAGCCCAAGACCTAATCTGCAGCCCAATTTCTTGCTCTTCGTCTTCATAAACTTTGACGACGGTTTAGACAGGAACTCAACGTCCTCCTTTGCCGTAACCGCTGTCGATCTCTTCACTTCCCCCATGCCGCCTTGACTGTATTCATTGTTTCCACTCCTCCTATAAACCAGCCGCCTTCCAGTCATCGAGTGTTTTCCTCAGAAAGAAGGAGCGAGCATGATATTGTTAGTTAGTCAGAAGAGGTCTCTGGCTTTATGTAATCTAATAGTTTCTGAGATGTGTTTTGTTTGACTTTCTTTCAGGAGTATGACGGAAGAAGCAAATCAGTTTACATGGACTAATTTTTTTTTCTCTTCCTCTTCATTCTTCAATTTCAGTTTATTGGATTGATTGATTCTGATTTTAAAAAAAAAATTTTGGTTGATTGGTTCCAGTTGGCCAATTATTGCAGCCACGTTGATTTCTAAGAGCACAAGGCAGTGTACAAAAAGGTTTGGTAAAAAACTGAATCAAAATAATTTTTTTACCTGGAATTTTTTTTTTTTTTTTTGTCAGCTTACCTGGAATTTTCTTTTTAATTCGATCATGGATTTTGATGCAGATGGTATACATACCTAAACTCTTATTTTAAGAGAGGAGGTTGGACATCTTTTTTTTTTATTACACTGATGAAGAGTTTATTGAGTTTGTAACTGATCTTTTGTGTGTGTTTTGGTTTTGTAGGCATATACATTGGTTGGGAACAGATGGACTGGGATAGTAAAACTGGTCTTACAAAGGTATAGATAACATACAGTACAAAAGAAAACTTTTTTTATAGTGAATGAAACCTTTTTCGAATGTTTTAACTCTGAATCATGTTTCATATCTGAATCATGTTTCTATTACTTTTTTATAATTTAAAGATGACTTGCCAATTTCTTGCCAAACTCTTTTCATCAATGTGTTTTATTAGAACAGTTGGACAGTCTTCTGAGAATCTAGACTTCTTTGAGTTAGCTATGTTGGCTTAACACATTCCTTCCAAAAACACAGAAAAATAACGTGTTCCTAATCAAGCATCTAGCTCTGGAGCAGCGTTAAGAATCTTTGCATTTTGGTTTTGATGAACTATAGATGGAAATAAGTTCTTATGATAATTTTGTTTTGGTCCCATAAGCTCCTTCTGGGTTTACGGAGAAGAGTAAGACTGTTGCAAGCCCAGCAAGTCAACCGAAAAGGCAAAACATATCAGTGGTGAAAATATGATTTTAAAGTTTTAGTCTCACTCTCTTTTTATTATAGCTTGATGTATCGGATCCTTTCATTTTTCTCCTAGCTGGAATAGTGTTGGCTTCTATGATTGCATCTTTCGTGCAGAAATTGAAAGACATTTAATTTAATTGATCGGATATGTATTGACCAGTCATGAGATTGATTATCCTTTGTTTGATGACAGAAGCTTTCATTCTGAAATTTGTTAACCAAATGACCTATGTTTGGAATTATTGTTGTGGGAGCATGTCTGTGTTTTAAGCATTTTTGTAGTATACAGTATCTGATCATTAAATTTGTGATAGAATATTGTTAGGATAAATATCATATACTCCTGCATTATTCTTACTGCACGGATTCTGTTTTTATTTTTCACTGTTGCTTATTAATTAATGGTCACATCTTGATAGCTCCAGGAACATTGCTGCTACTTGCAATTTTCTCAGGTTAGTATTTCACTGCAGTAGAGTAGCCGAGTAACCAGCAAAGACTCTGATAATTGCTGTTGCTGGTGAAGAAGGTAAGAAAAGAGGAGTGTGATGGAGGGTGAGAAAATTAATTAAGCAACCATGGAAAATTTTAAGTTTCCTTCATTTGTTATTGTTGTGTTTCTCTTTTTCGTTTCCCACTTTTTTGTTTTTTTTTTTTTGGTAAGCTGACCGGGAGTAGGCTCCCGTATTTCCCACTTTTTTGTTGCAGCTATTTCTTATTTGAAAGAAAGGAGATCACTACAAGTTGGGAAAAATAAACGATGTATTGTCGAAGCTGAAAAAAATAGGCTTTAGTCCATCTATAAGTTGTTGTGAACCAATGTGTCTGTAGTCATTATGTATTGCTTGAGGATTGTAGTGATGGTACTGATTTCTGGGTTTAGAAAGGAGATATAATGAGTACAGGAGATTTTAATTGCATTTGCAGATCATTCATATACGAATAAGAAGATTTCAGTTGTTTCTGAATTTTTAACAAATTTAAGTTTATACACATGCCATAACTACCACAAACAGCAATATATTCATAATCGTATATATCTGAAAAGATCAAAGAGACTCCATTGAGAAGAAGAATATCACCAGACCTAAAAACCTTAATTTCATACCCATTTAGAGCAGTTTGCAAGATCGATCACTTTTGATTCCAAATAATCTATCCACATAAGACGTTCCACAAGCTAAGCGACCAAATGGTTGAGATTAAAAAAGGAGTAACAAAGGAGCCCTCCTCAGCTCATCCTAACAGGTACCTACTGCTTTCATATGGTAATAACTATAGATAGTCTCTAATAGCCGGCCAACTGCTAATATCTACTTTAATAGTTTAACTTTTGGTTATAGTAAAAATGGAACAATGGCTCGTATATCCCTAAATCTCCAAATGCTATCTCGTGTGTCTCTATTAAAAACATATCATTTTTACTTTTTTTTTTAAATTGAAAATAAGGTTGATTACCAATTTGACCAACTAATGAAAATAACAACCCAACCAACAACAATCTGATAATATCCATCCGA
>KE154672.1:71670-82399 GCA_000411075.1 Sisymbrium irio | reverse complement strand
GGCCCCTTTCGAATGCGAAGGGAGGCCGAGCTGATTTCTCCGTTGAAGGCCATATTTTTGAAAAATTCAGTTTTATCGTGTTTTATCGGAAAAACATATGAAAACGAACGTTTTCCGTAAACTTTTCGATAAAATAGTTTTAGTCAAACTGTTTTCCGAATATCGTTCTTTTTCCCGAAAATATGGAAACTTTTCCGTTATTTAAATATTTTAACCGTTAATTCCGGAAATGTGGGTTTTGACCCCAACATGCTTAATCTAAATTCTCTCAAAGTTTTTTTTTAGTTTGGTAACTTATCAAATTTAACAAGCAAATAAAATAAACAAAATAATAAGAAACTAACAAGAGATTTATATCAAGATAAAGACATTAGATTCTAAAACAAGGCTTATGACATTTGGTGATTCTGGTGGCTAAAGACTACGAGAATCATTAATAAAATGCTTAAGAATCACTCATGAAAATTGATTCATTCTCATGAATCAACCATATGCTAGCATGGTTACTAACATCAATTCTCATTGGAAATTAACCAAATAACATGCATTCAAGCAAGTCTTTTTGAGTTTACTAAACAACCTAACATCAATTCTAATTGACGAAGTATATAAAGCTCTCTAAAGATTGGTTGTAGCATTTTCACAACACTTTTGTTGTATGAAAACACCTAAGATCATCGGTTGAGGTTTTGAAGCTTAACCCACCATTAATTAATATCATTTCAAAGAGAAGGAATCATCTAAACAAAACCTAACAAATTGTAATCACCTCCTAATCACACATAGTCAACCATATCCTAGAATCTAATTAAGAAACTACTTCATATCTATGGTGAATAAACACAACTTAACAAAGTAGAAGACATAATCAAGAAATGAAAACAAGAAGAACAAGAAAATATAAACAATATCAAAGTTTTATTGAAAGTTAAAGGAATTTTTTTTAATCCATAAAATGGACAAAACCAGTATTTTTATGTCGAGAATGTGAATTATCTTGACATTGGATAATTTATATATGCTAAAAAGTGAAAAGGTAAGAAAAAGTGTCAGTGTCGGTGGCGGTTTGTCAAACTGTCAGATGTGACACCAGGGTGTGGCGGGCAGGCAAACCACCAGTCTCTCGAATGTTTTTATCTTCATTGCTTAATTTCTCGTGGCGGTTGATGATCGCCCGCTATGGCCTGGTGACTTGTCAAACCGCCACGGTGCAACCACCATTCTCTCGGGTATTCTTTGGCACTGAAGCTTGTCTCGTGGCGATTCTTCAACCCACCATGGTGCAACCGTCAGGGTGTGGGGGCCACTCAGTGACCGCCATATGAAACCACCACTTCCTTCTTGATCATTTTTTCATGTTTCTTTGATCCATTTATGTCAAAAATAGCAGCAAATCGCCTCCAAAGCTGCTCTATGACCTGTTAAGGACAATGTATACACAAATGCAACCCTACATACCTCAAATGCAATGAAAATGGTTAAAAAGTAAAGGAAACATGCTAAAAATCTATAAAAACTATGAACATCAATCACTAAATCTGGGCGACGAATTATCGACTTTTGCTCTAAAGATATATTTGGCACTTCAAATACTTCTTCTCTAAAGTTAGTGAAACTACCGTTGGTCCTTAACCAATACCCTGTGAAACTTGTCATTCTTTTATCAAAAAAAAATTGTCTAACTTTTTATTATCTTAAAATTCTAAAATATTTAGTTGGATAGTATAGATATTATATTTACGATTCGCAATTAGTAATAATAATTATTTAAATGAAAATTAGAATTAGTTTCCAAATTTGTTGTAAACATAAATAATATATATCAAACTAAACTGAATAACCATAATGTTCACCTTGAAACCTTGTTATTCTTTTGAGATTTTAGTGTAGTTCAAATAATTATTCAAAGTCTCATTTAATTTCTAATCTTATACCTAGATTATATAAATCAAACTAAACTTAAAAATCCAATTTCCACCTTCAAATATTTATTAATTTTTTTCTTCTAAACATTTAGATATCGTGATAAAAATTGCCAAACAAAAAATTAAAAGGGGTGCTTACAGAAATAGACCCTTAAATTGGGTCAATTACAAATGAGACCATTATTTTCTCTCCAACAAATATCATTTCTCTCATTCTCATCTTTATGTCCATTGATTAATCACAATAATGACATTTCTTTATAATTATCTTTTAGTTTCTCGAAATTAATAATTACATTCACATCCTCATATTTTTCATTAATTTACACCACTACTATCAATTTTTCAACCACCATGAACAACCAAATTTGAAGCTCTTAATACTTTAACCACCTGAATTTGTGAGATTAAATCACATTCAATGCCCTCACAACCTTAGTTTCTTCCATTTTCTCTTCATTTTCATCCCTAAAACTCCATATTTTTCATTCTCAATTTTCAAATGCTTTCATCTTGCAATATGTGGTGACTCTTCCATAAATACCGGCTGGGCTTTTTCGGAGATGATTTTAATTGACGTTCTGGATGCTTAACGAAGCCAACCAACCACTAGTAAGATGAATTTCTGTAGATTTCATTAATTTCATATATGTTCTGTGAAAGTAGACTTCAAATAAAGTCTACTCCAAACGAAGTCTACCAGTTAAGTATACTTTTGGCTAGTTTTGCAATTAAAATTATCTCGATTTAATTAATTCAAACGAAGTCTTCTCTTAAATTTTTCGTCAACCCCAAAACTAACCATATTAGATGGACAACGAAGTCTACTAAAAGTCAAAGTTGGTTAATTGTAAAACTGACCACTATAAAGTCTACTGGAAGTCTACTTTCGAATATGAAGTCTATTATGTAGTCAATGTTTTGGTCAATTGCAAAACTAACCATATCATACTGCACCTGAAGTCTACTGGCCAACATTTTAACAAAGGAAGACCCATAACGAAGTATACTATGGTAGTAGACTTCGTTTGAAGTCTGTCTTTTTTTAATTTTAATTGCAAAAAAAGACCATTCCCGTTTCTCGTAGACTTCGTTGTATGTCTACTTGTCTGACTTCATATTGAAGTTTGTATATCTTGTTAATGCATTTGAAGCAAATTGGTCAACAATTTTAAATATTTTCTTGATCCATTGTTTTCTAAATGTTATCTACTTGCCTCTGACTGATTTTGACATGATTATATATTATACAGATGGAGAAATCAAGTTTTTGATTAAATTAGACAATTAGGTAATACATATTAAACTTCGTTGTATGTTTACTTGGCAAATTTCATGGGGAAGTCTTTATATCTAGTTAATGCATTTTAAGCAAAATTATAAAGAAAAATTTAATACTCTAGTGATTTGTATAGGTTTATGTATTTGCCTTTGAATGTTTTTGACATGATTATATAATATATATATATATGGAAAAATCAATATTTTTGTTAAATTAGATAGTTAGGTCATAGGTATTAGACATCTATGAAAAGTTTACCTATTAAATTTTAATGTGAAGTCTACTTTCTTAGTTAGATATTTTAGAGAAAATGGTTCAAATACATGTTGTTTATGACTTCAATTATATAGATTATATACTTAAGGTGAAATATGCATCATAATCTTGATTATACATGCTAAGATGATAAACTTTGTTTTTTGGTGTTTTACAAGTTAAGATGACAATATGATCATATATTCTCTTGAGTTTTACACTAATCTTCCCAAATCCACCATCTTCCCAAATTCACACATCTTTACTTATATTTTGAAGAATTTTTTTGTCTGATATCGTGAAGACTGGTCTTTTAAAGGAACTTGCTCCATACAACCCTGATTGGTACTACATTAGAGCTGGTAATTAATAAAAAACATATCTTTCTCACCGGTTGTTACTAAATTTATGAGTGCTGTTAATCTATTTTTGGTACAGATTTTATGGCCAGAACTTAACCGGAGTAAATCTTTCTCATTATTTTGGGTGAAGACATGAGTGTTATTACAAAGGTTGAACAAGAATGATTGGAAAATCTATAAAACTGCAACTAATTGGTTGCTTCATTGAATCTCTTATAGAAGATAATGTAGGTTTTTAAAAACAGAATATGGACAGGAAGTGAATGCAAACCAAAAGAAACTTTTAACAGATACTGATAATTGACAATGCTAATGTAGGAGCAGGTTTCACTCCAAGAAGATGAACTGCATCATCTGATCTTCTTGTGTTGCAGTATATGAAACTTGGGATCTCGTGGTGCAGTTGGATGTTTGCTCGACCTTTTAAATAGCAGAGGAAAAAACAAAGAAGTAATTGTATCAGCTTTTCGCTGGTAAGTTCATTGTTCTAACTTATATGGCTGCAAGAGTATGTCTCAGAAATTCAGATAGATAATGCAGCTTATAATCATCTGTGGTTATATATCTACCAGTATTGTACCTTCTTGGACTGAATGGACGGTCGAAGTATGGACATGTCTTAATGCCATCTTAACAGACTTTAAATCTTCTTTCAGAGTGGTGGTTCTCAGCGAGTTTCTTATTGAACAAATGCAATAGACACCATATAATTAGGAAGAAAGTGATAGATTAGCACTGTAAACAATCAAATAAAAGGAGTAGACTAGAGCAGAATGTATAAATTGGAAAACCTAATCTCACCCATAAAGAAAAACAAAACAAAAATCAAAAGAGGAATAAAGAAAACGAATCTGAGAAGTAACCAACAAAATGAAACAGACCCTTGAGCGAGAGACGGAGCGACCAAGCTTGGAGAAGATCACTGTCATTGAATAAATCACCATGAAAAAAAAGACTTCGCTGATATTTAGAAAAATCGAAAATCTGAAGAAGAAAGGGTCCAACTTTAACATTTTTTTCTCAGCCTGGAGCGGTGTTCTGTAAAAGTGATTTTTTTTCCTTTTAGATATAAATTAGTGTTTCAATTATATATGGAGTTGAATTTTTTTTCCTGGTTAGTTATTCTAATTCTTCTTAATTTATTTTCGTTTTCCGCCCATTTACTTTTTGTTTTCCACTTAATCACTTTCGTTTTCCCGCTTTCATATTTTGAATTTTAGACTTCAAAACGAAGTTTACATAGTAGACATTGAAACAAAGTCTACCTCAATAATATTTATATAAAATTTATATATAAAACGTATTACATTTTAAATCATAAAAAAATATAATTTACATCATTTATCAGAAACATAGATTTTGATTTATAACTTTTTGTGTTTTCCCTAACCATCATCTATACCCTAAACTTTAATTTTTACCAATCTATCATAAACCCTAAATCAATTATATACACTTAATTTACATTTGTTACTTTAAACTGACTCATTTTTATGAAATCATATTTTTATATAGATGACAATTTCATGTTATTTGTAATGTATACAGATTTTTTATCGAACTAATTTTTATATTCTTTTATATTTAAAACTTAAAAATTCATTATGGAATAGATTTCTTTACACATTTACTTAGGACTTCCTAAAAAATTTAGAAGTCCGTCTAACAAAACCCTAAATCAAATAATTCTAACCTAATCAACATATATTTGTTTTAAATGAATCATTACTGTGAAAAAATATTGTATATAGATGCAAATTGTCTATGTAAGTTTTATTTGTATATTTTTTATCAAATTATTTTTTAAATAATTTTTTAATAAATTTTTAAGAAGTTAATATAAAGCAGACTTTTATATAAGTTTACAAGATATACGTTAAACGAAGTTAACCGGGAAAACTTCATTTGTAGACTTCTCAAGGTTATACATGTAGTTTCCGATTTCGTTTTTTTGTTTGGTCATAAAGAGTTACATGTAATTTTACTACCTTTAGTGGTTGCTTTTGTCATATACTCAATTTGGGTCTACCGTAGAAAATTAGATGAAATAAGTTGTCAAAAATAGCAATTGCCCTAAATTAAAATAAATAATTTAAATATTAAAGAATATTATTTGATGTGTCTTTATTAAAACATGTGATGGGAGATCTTGGTAAAATTATATTTCAAACACTCACTAATTTTAATTTGATTAAGAGTCAACTTTCGAATTTATATTCCAAATTTTTTAAAAAGTATAAGATATTTTTGAATAACTTTTCTATTATTTTAAATTTGTAATGGTAAAATGAATGGTAATAATCATTTGTCATCTGAATTTCATTCTTTATTTGCTAATACACTTAAGTGATTTTGGCTGATTTGTTTTAATTTCATTGGATATTGAAAAGGGTGACATGTCTTTAATGATGATTCATTGATGATGTCAATTGTGACAAGACACTTTCCAGATAAGTTG
The DNA here is from genome assembly GCA_000411075.1 of Sisymbrium irio. NCBI lineage: Eukaryota > Viridiplantae > Streptophyta > Magnoliopsida > Brassicales > Brassicaceae > Sisymbrium > Sisymbrium irio. Next base: position 76,117 of record KE154672.1, on the reverse strand, counting down.
GCTTGATGGTTAGACTAATTTGAATAAAAACAAAAACGAAATTATTTTATTATTGTTATTTATTATTTTTCTTTCCCCCGAAATAATCAAAATTTATCTTTAGAAATTAAATTAATTTCAAAAAATTAAAATTTTCATAAATAAATAACAAATATTTTATTCTCATTCTTTTGATATCTATTTTCTTATATTTTGTAGTTGAAAAATATATTATTTTAATTTTTAATTTTTAAATATATATATATATATATCTATATAAATAATAATAATATTTTTTGAAATTATAAGAAAATATATAATATTTTCGAATTTAAATCAATCTATAATATTTTCGAATTTAAAATTGGTAAACCAATTTTTAATATTAAATATTTTTAATCATAATCTCACTGAAAAAAAATTGTTTTTAAAAAATCATAATATTCTAATTAAATTGTTTTTCTTTCCTACAAATAATTCTTTTTCAATATGTAGATAATTATTATTTTTTTTCTTTTTCCCAAAATAATTGAAACTGATCCTTTAACATTAAATTAATCTTCGAATACTAATTTTTTATTAAATTAAAACTGATATTTTATTCTCATTATTTTAATATCCATTTTTAAGTATTTTTATAACTAAAAAATTATATTTTAATTATTATCATACGAATGATTTTTTTCTATTTCTCAAATAATAATTATTCTTAATATTCTCTTATAATGTCACTCAAATTTTTTATTTACAAAAATAAAACTTTTTACTAATCATAATGTCACTTTAAAGTTTTTATTTACAAAAATTATAATATTCTAATGACATTAAGGTTGTTGGATGATAAGACATTGACTAATTTTATCTATTTAAATATATTTAAATTCGAATAAAAATTATTATATCCATATAAATCAAGTTTAAAATAATAATTGAATATTTGTTTAGAACCAAATTAAATGATACGATAATATAATATTTTAAAAAATCAGATATCCAATATTTAGTGTAACATTTATATTTGTTTTCATTGTTTCACTTATCAAAAATTATGAAAGATACTCGGAGAGAATATTACTCACAAGTTGATATGCAATCAATATTTAGATTGTTTGGTAAAATTTTATAAGTTAAACCTAAATGTGTAGACATATATCATCTCCTATAAATACAATACAAAATCCAGATTTGTGTTCATGTTTTCTTTTGTGATATATTATTTTACTTTTGTCATCATTTTAATTTATTTGTTTTTCTCAATTTAATTTTTTCGTTCATACTAAATTTATTCTTTCTTTAAATAATCAAATCATTTGTATTTTATTTTCTTAGGTACAATAAGAAAAAGAAATGAAAAAGAAGAATATAGATGTGAAAGAGATGAATGTTGCAAAGGAAATTATCAATAATACAGTTGGTAAAATTCAGATTAAAATAAAGATACTCAATTTCTTATATGAAGAGCTCAATTTGTCAAAATTTCAGTTATGTTCAACAACTATTTACGTCATCATTTTCAAAACAATGAAGAATTATAATTCTATATATTATAACATTGTTTCTCTCTAATAACATTATTTCTCTCTAATAACATTGTTTCTCTCTCATACAAATAATTGTTTCCTAATTTTTAGATAATTGTTATTTTTTTGAGAAGTTAACACTAACCAGTTTTAGATAATTTTTTTTGTTAACCATTTTTTATATTCTGTAGCTAAATAATATTATTAAAATACTTTTTATGATTTAAATATATTTTAAATTCGAATAAATATCTATTATATCAATATAAATCAAATTTAAAATAGTAGTGAATAATTGTTTAGATTCAAATTAAATGATACAATAATATAATATTAAAAAATCAGATATCCAATATTCAGTGCTTAATACTCGAATTTAATGAAACATTTATATCTTTTAATTGTATTAGATATCAAAGATTATGAAAGATATTCAGAGAGAATATTGCTCACAAGTTTGATATGTAATTAATATTTAGATTTTTTGTTAAGATTTTCTAAGTTAAACATAAATGGAAAAGAATAATATTGATCTGATAGATATGAATGTTGCAAAGTAAATTATCAATAACACAGTTGGTAGTATTCATATGAACATAAATATACAGTCCATTTCTTATATGAAAATATTAAGTTTACAAGATGTTCATTCAGTGATTTAAATATATTTTAGTTACTAATATTATTTTCTTTGAACTTATAAAAATATATATCAAATTTTCGAATTTATATTAATATAAACAAATCTAAGCTATTATATTAATATTAAATATTTATTCTCTTTCTTTTAATATCCATTTTCATATATTTTGTAGCTGATAAAATATTATTTTCGTTTTTGATTATTTGAATATATTTTAAATATTAATAATATTTTTTATGAAGTTATACAAAAATTTATCATATTTACGAATTTAGATTTTAAAAATTATATTTTCGAATTTAAATTAATATAAATCAATTTTAAAAAATTTTAAAATTTGTAGTTTGACAATAACCAATTTTTAAAATTAAATATTGGTAATCATAATTACTCAAAAGCTTTTTATTTACAAAAATCATTATATTCTAATGATATTGTTTCTCTCTCCTACATATAATGTTTTCCCAAGTTTTAGATTATTGTTATTTTCTGGAGAAATTAACACTAACCATTTTTAGATAATTTTTTTGTTAACCATTTTTTATATTCTGAAGTTAAATAATATTATTTAAATACTTTTTATGATTTAAATATATTTAAAATTCGAATAAAAATTCATTATATCCATATAAATCAAATTTAAAGTAGTAGTGAACAATTGTTCAGATCCAAATGAAATGATACAATAATATAATATTAAAAAAGCAGATATCCAATATTCAGTGCTTGATACTCGAATTTAATGTAACATTTATATCTTTTAATTGTATTAGAGATCAAATATTATAAAAGATATTCAGAGAGAATATTGCTCACAAGTTTGATATGTAATTAATATTTAGATTTTTTGTTAAGATTTTCTAAGTTAAACCTAAATAGAAAAGAAGAATATTGATGTGATAGATATGAATGTTGCAAAGTAAATTATAAATAACACAATTGGTAATATTCATATCAAAATAAATGTACAGTCCATTTTTTATATGAACAGCTCAATTTGTCAAAATTTCAGTTATTTTCAACAACTATTTACATTATCATTTTCAAAACAATGAAGAAGTAGAAACATGAAATGAAAAAATACTGGTTATTTAAATGGAAATGGAAATCAAAATCATCACTTTGGACAAGCTTTTTTTTTAAGTTTTAAAAACAATTCATTGTCATTTAGTTATTTAAATATATTTTAATTCCTAATAATATTTTATTACAAAAAATAAAAAGTATATATCATATTTTCGAATTTATATCAATATAAACCAATATAAACTATTATAAAATTGATGAGTTGACAATAATAATTTATAATTTTAAATATTGGTAGAATAATGACACTCAAAAATTTTTTTATTCTCTCTTTCAAACAAATTCATATTTCTTTTTCTTACTAATTTTTATTCTTTCTTATTCTTCTCCAAACTTAATCAAAACATATTTTAAACAGTAAATTAATTTTGTCAGTATAAATTTTTTTCTAATTAATAGCTAATATTTTATTTTCTCAAATTTTTTCGCATCCATTTTTTATATTTTTAATTAGTAAATATTATTGTTTTAGTTTTTCAGGTTTATATATTTTTTAAATACTAATACTACTCTATTTAAAATTTAGGAAGAATATATTATATTTCGAATTTAGGTTGTTGAATTTATATATCAATGTAAATCAATTTAAATCTATTATATAATTAGCAAGGTGACCATAACTAATTTTAAATTTAAAATATTAGTAAAATAAACACTGTAATGACACCCAATACTTTTTTTATTCTCTCTCTATCTCACAAATTAATTTTCATTATTTTCTAAATAATTTTATTTTTTCTTTTCTTCTGCCAAACTTAATCAAATTATATTTTTAACAAAAAAATATTTTTATCACTATAAATTTTTATTTACTAATTGATATATCATTCTCATTCTTTTGATTATTCATTTTTTATATTTTGCAATTAAATAGTATTATTAGACTAATTTTTATTTTTTAAATATATTTTATATTCTAATAAAAATGACGTTATTATAATTATTTAGAAATATGGCAATGGGATACTCTTTAAATATCATAAAATTATCCATCTAAGTTAAAGAGGTGATAGAGAAGTTAATATAATGATTTAAAAGAGTTTTAAATTGAATTTTTTTATTTTTTTTGCTTATGAATTTTGTGTTACTCTCTCTTTCTAGAGAGAGAATTTCGAGAGAAAGATAGAGAGAGAGAGTAACACATAAAGTGATAAAGATAATAAGACATAAAGAGAGAGAAAAAATGATAGAATTAGTGAGAGAGAGAGAGAGATAGTGT
>KE154672.1:53461-71271 GCA_000411075.1 Sisymbrium irio | reverse complement strand
TATGTATATTCGAGAGAGAGATTTTTGATGACAAATAATGTTTAAAATATTATGAATATATATTAATAATATATAAAATCTGAAAAATTAGAAAAAAAAATTAAATAGATAAATAATACGAAAATAAAATGCGACATAAATAAAACATTATAAATATTTTATAATGTCAATATAAAGAGAATCTTAATTTTGTCACATGTTACTCACATTTGAAAAAAATAACTGATTGTTCATCGTTATCTATTAATATTATTTCATTTTCCACAACATGTCATTTTAAATTTTCACCAATATTCATTATTGTTTTATAGATAAATTCCTCCCTATTTATAATTTTTCTCTACCTTAATTTATTTTTAGCATTACATAATACATTAGAGAAGATTCATATTTTTACATTCTTAATTAACCACACAGGTTCGCACATTATAAAAGAAATGAAAAACCACTGCTCGCACAAGTGTGCAGGCAAACTACCTAGTAACCGTTATTACCGAACGGTTTATGTGGATTAGTTAGGTCTTCATCGAATTTAGACACCTAAATTATACTAATAAAAAACTAATATTCAAACTTTCATTAATTTGGTTAAGAGTCAACTTTCTTTCACAAATAACAAAAACAAGATTAAGGAAATTTCGAATAATCTTTTCTTATTTAAACGTTTAAATTTTTAATTGGAAAATTTAAATATTTATGCATATAATTATTTAGTTAAGATTCTTAAACAAACATTATTCTCGTTTGAAACTTTAATTTATTTGTTTAAGAATCTTAACTAAAAGAACAAATTTAAAACATAAATAAATAATATAAAATCCAACTAAACACAATCTCCCACTTTTGAAACCTTCCCATTCTCAACCTAATCTCTATTATACTTCCTTAAAATAATGACCAAAATAAACTGTTTTGGGATGTTAATGACAATAATATTTTAGAAAAAGAAGAATAACCAAAATGTTTCATTAAATGAAATTAAAAACTAGTTTATCCCTCTTTCTTATATATTCATTAGATAGATAAAAGAACATTTTTATTTTTAACAAAATAATAATAACTAAAAGAATTCAAAAAAAAAATTCAATTTTTTTTTCATAAATCGTTTTAGAAATCATTTCCTGAATATATGTAAATCATTAAAAAAATTATATGTCCTATATCTGAGTTGTTATATGTTCTATTAAAAATTTGACATTCCACAATTGACCAAATATAAATTTATTGAGTTTTTCTAAATTTTTAAGAAGATTTTACTAAACTCATTACATTGTTTATGGACCAGCTGTTGGTTTTTACACAAAGACCTTCTTAGTATTTAAGAAATATTTATTGGAATAATATTATAGACTTAATTGAAACAATATTAAAATATGAATTTAGGAAATTCTCTCTGAATATGTTGTAAACCTTAATAAAAATGTTAGAGACTTTACTGAAAATATAATAAAACTTACTGAAATATTACTAAAATATGAATTTAGAAAAAGCTCTATGAATATGTTATAGACAATACTGAAAATGTTAGAGACTTTATTGAAATGTTAGAGACCTTACTGAAAAAGTGAAAATGTTAGAAAACTTACTGAAAATGTTAGAAAACTTACTGAAAACGTTATTACAATATTCAATTAAGATTATATGTCTCATTTATTGTTTATTTAGGAAGTATTACTGAAATCCTAACTTAAAATTCGAACTTTCATTTTTTCTTGGTATTTAAGAAAGATTTCCTGAATATGTTATATACCTTACTGAAAATGTTAAAGAATTTACTAAAGTATTACTAAAATATGAATTTAGGAAAGGCTTCATGAATATATCATAAAATTTAATTAAACTGTTAGAAAATTTATTGAAAATGTTAGAGACCTCTAAAAATGTTAGAGAACTTAGAGCATTATTATTGGTACATACTCATATGGGTCCAGTATAAGAAAACAAGAGTTATTCTAACAAATACTATATGAACTGATTGAAATTTAGAGACTTAGATGGAAACTCTTTTTTTCTATATTTTATTGGTTCATACTCATATGGGTCTTTTAACCAAATTTTTTTTTGTATTGTAAATATAATTTTTTTTTAATTTAACATACTTAAAATTAATACATTTTTAATTTAACATACTTAAGACTTATAAATTTTTAATTAAACATATTTAAAATTAATACATTTTAAACAAAAAAAATTAAACATTATAACATAAACATTGTAAACATCTTTCAAAATACTAAACGATAAACAAAGAGAAAGCACAAAAATATGATCAATATTAAGAAAAGAAAAAAGAAGTAAAGATGTAAGAAGAAAGAAATAAAGAGGAAACCATAATAAAGAAAAAACTGATTTTGCTAATTTTGTGTAAAAATAAAAATAAAAAGTAATTTTGAAAACCAATCAATGCCAAACGCGTGGTAGTAGAAGACTTAGTAGAAAACGGATATCTGCGTCCTTATTTAAGCGAGATTTCCTTCTTTTTATTTTCTTTCTGATTTATTTTAATTCACTTTTGTTCATAGAGACCTTCTAAGATATGCCCGATAATAATGTTCTTATTAAAAATGTTACCACAATATATAATATAGATTGTATATCTTAATTATTATTTAGTTAAGCATTATTAGTAAAATTCTAACTTAAATTAGAACATTCATTTTTTCTTGGTATTTCGGAAGAAGTTCGTGAATATGTTGTAGACTTTACTTAAAATGTTGGAAACTTTACAAAAAAATTTGAAAAAAAAAAATTTTAAATGTATTTTGAAAAAAAAATTTCAGTTTCTGTTTTTAATTTCGAAAAAAGCGAAACTAAAAATAAAATTTAATAAAAGAAATTAGATAGTATATAATTAAATAAAAAGAGAGATAAAATAATCATATGTTTTGTTTAATGAAACATTTTGTTCATTTTTATTTCTCAAAATATTTTGATAATCAAAACCTAAAATATTATTATTTTGGAAATTTATTGTTATTTTGGAGATTTACTCTACTTTCTTTTATTTTACTAAGAAATCAGTATTTTCTAATTGTCAACCACAAATTAATTTTATTCTTATCACAAAATGTCAAAATCTGTACTTTCCCTATACCCATATTATCTTCTATCCCCCAGTTATAAAAGTTAAAACCTCCTTAGTAATGAAAATCACTTAGCGGTCGGAAACAAAAACAAAACCCAAAAAAATAAAAAATTTCAAGGCCGCGACTTGAAAATTAGAGAGCACAGTCACAAACAACACCGTCTCAAAGCGCCGCCGATTTTAACTGAAACCGACCCTTCACTTCTCCTCTAAACCCAATTCTCTAATTGGATCGCTTTGCCATTTTCAATCGGAAAAATCCTTCCTTTGCCCTCCACTCTTCCGATATCGTCTATGTAAGATTGTTTCTGTACTGTGTTTTCTTCTTAAACTCCGATCCTACTGTATGTTTAGTACTTTGGTGTAGAGGAACATTCATTGTGAAAATCTGGAACATTTTGAATGTGTTTTATGGGTGAATTGTTTTAGAATTTAACAAGTAATGTCACTGAGGACACGTTTAGGGTTTTAGTTATGTCTTTGATTAGGACATAAGTGATGACTTCATGTCTGAATTTTCATTAAATTTTGGGAAATTAATGATTTGTGAGGGAGACATTTAGGGTTTAGTATGATTCTTGAATGCAGCCTGTTTGTGAGTCAGAATAATGGTGTTGATGGAATTAATTAGGTGCATTTGATTAGTCTGTCTTGTATCACTTGTTGGGAATCTTTGTTCTTTTGAGTAGTTGGATCGTTTTTGGATTTTGTCATCGTTATCACATACCCTTTTAGGTTTATTGATTACTCTCTTAATTCATCTATCGTATTTTGTATCAGTTTCATTATTGAGGAGTCGATTCGGTTTGACCTGATCATGTATTGGCGTCTCGTCGCTTCGTTTTGGTGCTCTTAGTCAAAAACATTGAAGGGGAAAGTGTAAAGTTGGAGACTTTTTAAATGGAGGAAGAGGCTAATAAGGCTATAGAGACTGCAAAGAAGAGGTTTTTCGCAAATGATTTTGCTGGGGCTAGGAAGTTTGCTTTGAAAGCTCAGTTCTTGAGTCCAGAACTCGATGGAATTGCTCAAATGGTGGCTACTTTTGATATGCATCTATCTGCCCAGAATATAATAAATGGGGAGATAGATTACTACGGTGTGCTTGGTATAAACCCTGAGGCTGACGACGAAACTGTGAGGAAGCGTTACAGAAAGTTGGCTGTGATGCTTCATCCTGACAGGAACAAATCGGTTGGAGCAGAGGAAGCCTTTAAGTTTCTTTCTCAGGCATGGGGTGTGTTCTCCGACAAGGCAAAGAGAGCTGACTATGATTTGAAGAGGAATTTGGGATTGTATGAGGGAAGAGGAGGGGCTTCATCATCAAAGCATGCAAACAATGGGTCTCAGAAACCTGCTAAAGCAAGTGTTAATAACAACACTACAAAAGTTAAGGGTTCGAAGAGAGGTATAAAGCGAGCAAGTGATGCCTCTGCCTCTGCTCCTGCTCCTACTGCTACTACTTCTATTGCGGCCCATACTACAACTTCTGATGGAACCTTTTGGACAGTCTGCCGCACTTGCAGGACACAGTATGAGTATCATCGTGTTTACTTAAACCAGAACCTCCTGTGTCCCAACTGTCGTAAGCCGTTTATAGCTGTGGAAACAGACCCTCCAGGCTCCGGTTCGATCCGCAAGACCTTTCACGAGCACCAGTTTGACTCTATTCGTCAGTCAACAGAAGGAAGAAAGAAAAATAGAGACAATAATGGAGTGTATGGTGAGTATGAGTCCTTTGAGTGGGGTGCTGTGTACACTTCACCCAAAAACGCTCCCCCTGGTACACAGACCGGGTCAAGAAAAGAAGAGGTTGTGCGTAGAGAGTATACCAAAAGGGCGGCGGGTGCTCCACCGACAAATCCTCCAAAAAGAAGAAAATGTGTGGAAAATGCAGTTGCTGGTTCCAACGTATCAAGCTCTTCTGCTCCCAAGTTCAACACTGTGAGAGAATTTTCTAAGGATGAGCTGAAGAATGTATTGAAGAAGAAAGCTAAGCTGATGGTCGTCAGAAAGGTGAAAGGATTATGCACCGTCGTTGCTACTGCTGACGCAAATGGAAGGCGAATGGAAACTGAGGATGTCAATGTGGCCAATGACATTAAAATATACTGTGTGGACTCCACTGAGGATGTTTCTGGTACTGATAAGGTTTTGGATTCCTTGGAATCCTTGACAATAGAAGTTCCTGATCCAGATTTTTGTGACTTCAACAAGGATCGAACTGAAAAGTCATTTAGTGATAACCAGGTATGGGCTTCTTACGACTCTTTAGATGGGATGCCTCGAGCTTATGTCATTGTAAAAAAGGTGATCTCCGTAGATCCATTCAAAGTGTGTATCACCAGTCTTACTTCAGAGACAAACAGCGAGCTTAGGTCATCAAAGTGGCTTGGTTCTGGTGTTCCAAGAACTTACGGAGATTTTAGAGTTGGGAAAACTGAAATATGCAGGTCACCTTACATATTCTCACACAAAGTGAATCTGTTCAAAGGCAATCAAGGAGAGTTTCTTATATATCCTAGTAGAGGTGATGTATGGGCTCTATATAAGAACTGGTCCCATGACTGGAACTATCTTGCAGGAGCTGAAGCAATAGAGTATGATGTAGTCGAAGTAGTTGAAGGATATACAGAGGGGAATGGTGTTTCAGTGGTTCCTTTGGTTAAAGTTGCTGGTTTCAAGTCCTTGTTTCGGCATCATTTGGATTCCAGAGAAATCAGAAGGATTTCAAAGGATGAGTTATCGAGATTCTCTCATCGGATACCGTCTTACTTGCTCACAGGTCGAGAAGCACCCGATGCACCCAAAGGTTGCAGACAGCTCGACCCAGCAGCAACACCGTCGCAGCTTCTTCAGGTTGTTGATGATCATCAGCCTCTTCAGGTTATTGATGATCATCAGCCTCTTGATGTTATTGATCTGTAAGATGTAAAAGATTTTTAACTTTTTGTATCTTTGGTAATGTAGTTTTTTTTTTTGCTTAAACATGTACCGGTTGTTTATTTCTAATTGAAGGGAAACATAGAATCTATAGTGAGTTTTCATTACTCAAAAAGGAAGCTTTAAATTTTTATTACATCTAGCAAAAAAGGTAGTTTCAATCACCATGCATTAAAAAGAAAAATTCAGTTTCAGTTTCATCATTCTCCTCGAGCCAATTTCAGTGACCAAGTCCATAAAGTACCAAAACTGAGAAAACCAAAGACTCTCACTGCCTCCAAGTCTCTAAATTCTCCCTGCCAGCTCAGCTTTAGTCTCAGTTCCTCCTTTGCCTCATTCTGTTTCTTCTCTACAATCAGCTTCCCATCATTCACTTTCTTCTTTCTAAGTAAACTTTCTGGGGCATATCAATCACATCCTGCTCTTGCACGGATTCCGAACTCTAAACTCCCACGGCATTCGATCTTGTTAGAGATTCAAGACACGAAAACATTGTGACATCTTTTAGCAAGTAACCTCTAAAGCGAGAAACGAAACCATATTGTTTCTTGAATCTCTAGCAAGAAGCCAGATGTATCATGTCGCTTTACTTATGTGAGTCAGACTAGTGAAAGTACAACAAGAAGTCTAACTCTTTCTGCACTTCCTCTTTGCGATTTGCAAAAACTCTTTTCAGTCCTGACTCTTTTGGCATCAATGTTTCGTTGTAAAAATTAATTCCCAAAGTATAGAAGTAGAAGATATGATATGATCTAGATACACAGTCTCCTGTCAAATACACTATTCCTAAAAGGTAGAGAGCACTGCAGGACGCAGCTACCTACAAGCAGTTACCAACTCCAAGTCTCAAAGTGATGTTTTTCTGAAAACATCAGGTTAGTATGTATATGTTCATAAAATCTTTAAACTAATTATGGATACGTTGGCCAGTTTTAGTCCTGTAGTGGCTTTTACAGTTAGCATGCGAAGCTATGTAAATGTAATTTAATGAAGAATCGAATGTTTTATTCTAATTTATAAATAAAAGCAGAATCTATTTCATTCCAAGTTTCATTATGTCTCTGCCAATAGATACTTTTAAAAACTTTCATTATATTATATGTTTACCAACAGAACTTTCAATTACTACATTACAATAATAAACAAAACTTAAAAGTCACTCTCTTTGTAATTTGTATACATTTTCACGGCAAAGAGGACAAGAGTTTACACTTCAACAACCACTCGCTGATACATTCTAGATGAAACCGATGCGGACTCTTCTTCAAACATATAGCACACGTCGACTCTTCATCTTCTTCATACCTTTGAGTCTCTGCTTCGGGAACCGGGACGAACAAATCTTGAGCCAAAAGGACATAAAGTTGTAGCAACTCTACGTTTTGGTTCGCTTGACAAGCAATCTTTTTAGCGATACGTTCAGACAAGGAAACACAAGGGAGACTAGGATGCATTAGGGCAAAGAGATGAGCCTGAGTCTCGATGCTATAGAGTTCAAAACGGATTTGAGGAACGGGAAGAGGAAACGCTGCGTAATATCCAGTAGTAGTGACGGTTCCTTGTGTATCGATGATGGTGAATCTTTGGAATACGTGGAAAAGATTGATGCAAACAGTAGTTTTATGTAAGCTTGAGGGATGATGATGATAATGATAAGAAGTCTCCGTATGAAAATTCACATTAACACCTCCTCGCTTTCCCATTTTTTTTTTGTTGTGTGAAAATTTTCAAGAAAATGAAAGATAAAATCGTTTGAGTCTTCGAGATAAGAGAAGAGAAATTAATGAGCGTTGAGTTGTTAATGTTTTACTTATACCAAACTCGAACGTTTATTTACTTTTCTTTTTTCCTTTTTTGTTTTATCTTTTGATTGTTGTTTCCATTTTGTTCAAGTTGTTTGTTTAGGTGTCGTGGTTTACTAAATTTGATGCGGTTACAGACAAGGATATGTTAAAAATGCCTTTTATACTATGTATACGTTGACTAGGTTGGGTCATGTTGTGGATTTAGCTAGCTAGGCTTTTACGATTAGCAAAGCTTTGTGGGATAAGGATTAGTTCTTCAAAAATCCTGCTCATGCTGCACAGACCGGATCATGAAAAGACAGGAGGTTGTGCATTTGTGTTTCAACGAGAAATGCTCCAAAAGGGTGTAGAAAATGCAGTTGCTGGTTCCAACATTGCGAGTTGTTTTTCTGCCAAGTCCAACTGTGTGAAAGACTATTTGAGGATGAGTTGAAGAATGTACTGAAGAAAGAAAGCGTCAAGAGATATGCACCTCCGATGCTGACACTGAAAACTGCAGGTGGACCGAATTCAGAAAACTTGAGCCTTGACAATAGATATTTTTGTGAGTACAACCACTTATGACTCTTGTAAATGGGATGACTTGATCCTATGTCATGATAGACAAGGTTTAATCTCCATAGATCCATTAAAAGTGTGTATCATATGCCTTTCTTAAGAGACAAACAATGAGCTTAGCTCTGTAAAGTGGAGATTCTTAGAGTTGGGAAGAACAAAACCTGCAGGTCACCTTTACATGTTAACACACAAAATGAATCAATCTGATCAAAGACAATCCTAGAAGTGGATTCGTATGGGCTCTACATAGGAAATTAGAACTGTCTTTTTGGGGCTACAGAGGAAGTAATTGAAGGATATAGAGAGAAGAACTATAATGTATATCAATGATCATCGCAAAGGTGTAAAAGACTCACAACTTTGATTATATCTTTGGTAATGTAATACAAGAACCGGTTGTTTTGATTTCGTTAGTTATAAATGCTAAACATGAACACAAGAGAATCTATAATTCTAAGTTTTCATTACTTCAAAAAACAAACGGAAGCTTTAACGAATCATCCGAATACGTTCATTACATATCTAGCAACATGTAAGAAAAAAGGGAACAGAACATAAAAAGAAAAAGAAAAACATAAACTCAAAATTCAGTTTTCGTCTTTCACTCCTAGAACAAGATTTCACGGCAGAGAGGACAAGAGTTATTATCACTCTCCAACCACTCGCCGATGCATCTATCATGAAATCGATGCGAACAAACCGGCAAATCAAATGTCTCATCGTTCTTGCAAAAACCCTCCAAACAGATGGCACATGTCGACTCCTCTTCTTCATCTTCTTTGTCTTCTTCCTCTTGGGTCTCTTCTTCTTCTTGTTCCTTTTGAGAGACCACGTTTTGTGTCTTAAAGACGTAAAGGGACATGAAGTAAGGTTGAAGAAACTCAACGTATCGATTCGCTTCAGCTGCGATGTGTCCAGCGATACGAAGAGACAAAGAACGATCTTGGAGACGAGCATCGATGAGCGTAAACAGATAGTTGGAACGTAACTCGTGGCTAAAGAGATATAGATTGATTTGTCGGGAGGGAAGACGAGTTGGCGGGTCCAGTCCAATGCAAGTTAGGGTTCCATCGGAATCGTCAACCTCGAAACGCTGGAGTCTTTGGTAGAAATTGATGCGAACTTTGTTTTTGCCTAAGGGATGATTATGATGAACTGAGGTTTGATCGAACGACGTAAACGGAATGATTTCTATTTCAGACGCGATCTCCATTTTTCGTATTAATTCAACAAATCAAAAGCAGAGAGAAATGAGTGATGAATGAAATCGTTTTGAGTTTGTGATTGATGAGATAGAGAAGCTAGTGTTGTTATTATATAGGGTTTTTTCCGAATGTACGAAAGTTTCCTTTTATTTTCTCATTTTTGCTTATTTCCTTTTTTCTCATTTTTGCTTATTTCCTTTTTTCTCATTTTTGCTTATTTCCTTTTTTCCTTGACATTTAAACGTTTATTTTTGTTGTTTCCTTTTCTTTCTGATTTTTTCCTTATTTTCCTTTTTCTATCCGAGCCAGTTTGATAGATTTGGGTAAACGTGTGTCGTGTCGATTTACAAACCTTGCCAATTAGGATTCAGCGGTTCACTTTGAATCGATTAAAAATTTTCCAAAACCGAACCAATTTTTTATTTGTTTTTTTTTTAAAAAAATTGCCTATACACTTTGGGCTGACAGGTTTCATACTTTTATTATTATTAATCTTTCTATATAAACAAATGCAATATCCCAATGTTCAAAGTGTCTAAAAGAGAAAAATATTGAAAGATAATCTAGTAAAATATTGTGAGAAATCTTTGTTTCAGTATCTGTTGGGTCCTGTTGTGTCTATAACCATAACTCTTGCTTTTTCATTTATCACTCTCTTATTTTTTTTAAGGCATTTTTTTCCCAGAGGCTTTAGATGTTACTTCTCATCATATCTTGATAGAAATGTGCTCCAACTGTGGCTTGGTGATTGTCTGAAAAGAATCTGGAGAATTGGTGTCCTTCACAAATCACCAAATTAATTTTTAAGCCTGATTTAAAAATAATGCTGACACCTTTATTCATACAAACTACACAACTTCCTCTAGTCTTCGCTTATTTTCAGGTCAGCAACTAATTTCGACTTGTGCACCATTCTTCAGTGCTTCCTACTTCTTGCTCTAGTTGTCTGACATATACATTCCATGGCTTATCATAAAATCATCGAGATGGGATTTGAGGAGAAGAAAGATCTGATGGATTGAAGACTTGAAGTGACTTCATCGCTAAAGATACTCAAACGTATTTAAGGGATACATTAAAGTAGCTTGAAGATGACGAAGAAGAGTTACAAGTTAATATGAAGATGGCTCGGAAAAAGAATGCCGAATGGGAACTTACTGTAAGTAATTCAGATAAAGATAATGAGAACGGTAGACGAATATAAAGAATCAAACATTGTTTATTCACTTATAAGTCATCCTTTTCGTTTCATTACGTTAATTCGATGGGTAACAGAGAAAACATAGAAACTACTCAAAATCACACTTCTAATTTTGTCTGAATTGACTAAAAATCACTCTCATCGAACACAATTTCACGGCAGAGAGGGCAAGAGTTATGCATCAGCAACCACTTGCATATACATTTCATATGTAATCGATGTGAACAATGTGGCAATTTCATCTGTTTGGTGGTCCACAAATCCTCTAAACAGATGGCACATGTCGTATCTTCCTTCTCTGTCTCTTTTTCCGGAAGACAAGAAGCAGGAATCGTGTGGAACACGTCTTGGATCAAAACGACGGTAACGGTCATGAGGTAAGGCTTTCGTAGATTCCCTATGGTTTCATTTGCTTGACTCGCTTGAGAAGCTATATTCTTGGCAATTTCAAGGGACAAGTCAGAATTATGGAGATGGGAATCGAGACGAGAGAAAAGATCTTGCGGTTTGGGTTTGTAGGTAAAGAGATTTAAACAGATATGAGAGACAGGAAGAGGAGGCCCAGAGTAAAGTCCAATACAAGTGTTGGTTCCATCTGATTCGTCAATCACAAATCTCCGGAGCTTGTGAATGAGATTGGTGCAAGCTGTGTTTAGGTAGCTTTTCGTGTACAACACGTTTGTATCTATATGTACTTCAATATCTCCTGCAATCGTCTTCATTTTTTCAATGTTATGCGAGGAAAGTTAAAAAAAATGAGTTGAGTGAAAATCGTTTGTGAAATGAGAGTAGAGAAGCGAGTGTCGTTGATGTTAATTATATAGACAAAAGTTTTTTGTCAAACGATAAAACTTTTCCTTTTTTTTTTCTTCTTTTAACGTTATTTCCTTTCTTTTTATTAAACTTGTTTACTCCTTTTTCATCCAAACTTTTTTTAAAAAACTTTTTTATTGCCTTTTTTTTTTCTTTTGTTATTATTTCATTTCCTTTTCTAGTTTGGGCTAAAGTTTGATGCATATGTAATTATGTCTGTAATCAACATAAGTTTTAACATAAGCCCATTGTTTGCACAAAGAATAAAAGATTCGATTTGTGATAAATGTATCAGTCAAGAGAAGAGCAGAGAATGAGTGGGAGAAGAACATTAACTACAACTCTCCTTTGAGAAAACAATGCTCGTAAAGAAGCAGACGTTTCTCAGCTAAGAGGAGCCTACTAAACCAACAATGGAACTAACAAAGATAAAGATGTGCAAGGGTAGTCTCTAGCTAGAAAGCTTGGAAACAGACAGCAAAAGAGTTTGCGATATCTTGTGTATTTATTGTTATTTACTTTTCGGGTTTTCTTTTTGTTTTCCTTCCTATAAAAAACTTTTCTCGTAGCCCTTTAACTTTACTCAACTGTAAAACTTCACGTTTCGCATTTTTCTATAAACAGATTATCTTTCTAGCAGAACTTGCACTATAAGATGCTTAATGATTTCACTCCACGGGAGGAACCATATAAGTGTGAGCTTATGCAGATGCACATTCTTCATCTTCTTGGCTACTAAGAAGTTTCTCTTCCTGCTCCAACCTATGCAACCATCTCAGCCCAAGATCGCATCCTGCTTTTGCAGCGATTTGGAACTGCTCTTTCGCCATCTCTAACGGATTCATCTCCTTGTTTTCTTTTGATCTCTTGGGCGGCGAAACTCCCACGGTGTTCATTCTTGTTAGAGACTCTGGGACTTGCACACCTGTAAAGTTATATATGTTTAAGCAAGTAAACAAAGGCAATAAACGAAACGATATTGTTGTGTTCCTAAGATCTAGAAAGCGATGTATAATTGTCAAGATTTGATGTAAAAGAAGCAAGATTTGGTCTGTGCTGAAAGAGGATATCACTAACCTCTAAGTAAAAGAGATCCATAAGCTATAGCAGCACCGGCATGTCCCTGCATATTTGAGTCAGACTATGATAAGTGAAGCGGAGAGCAGAGAATGAAAACGCTTTTATATATTTACAAAACATTCTGACATTACTGGTAATAAAACATAATTGAAAAAAACAACCAATGCGTTTTTAACTACCGGTACTAAGAAGAATGATTTTGGCAAGACACTTAAGTTCCTTACTTTCTCTGAAGCACTGTGGAAACACCATACAGCTGAATCCACATCTTGCTTCACACAGTCTCCTGTCAAATACACTATTCCTAGAAGGTAGAGGGCACCTGGATGCAGCTGTAAAGTTACCAATTTCAAGTGAGATTTCTTATAAATTTATGAGGAATATGTTCATACAGCTCTATATAATGCAGCTGGACTATGTACTGATTCATACCTGATCAACCGCATTCTCTATATAATGAAAAGCTTGTTGATCTGACTGGACGTGATCATTCTGAAACGAAGATTACAATTATTATGATATGCTGGTTTAGGATGAATGGGTGAAAAAAGACTAACAAAGTAAACGTTCTCATTTGAGCAACAATGAAACTGACAAAAAATAACACGGAAGCTCTAAAGTGTCTCCACGTAAGTTTATCAATAACTAATATCATAATCTCTACGAGATCGAGGAAAAAACTGCAAACATTAACATTATTAACAACAAGTGACAAAAACTGTAAGGAAAGCTTTACCTCGACTCTTAAACGACACCCTAGCTCATACTGAGCATCTGCATTACCCATGTCTGCAGCTTCTACAAGCAAAGCAGCTCCACTGTGATGATCATAGACAGTAACGTAATATTAAATAAGATAACATGACATATAGCCTTGGTACTCTTTGCGTACATGACAAAGTTCTTCCAGAAATCACAAGCGAACTTCCAAATTATGAAACTTTGTAACAGACTTAATACAAAAGTTATTTTACAGTAATTTTATCAGCAACCCATATAATTTACTCGTCATTGCAGTCACATGGATAACCAAAGAGGAGCTTTTGATTTACTTACACAGCTTTACAGGCTCCAGGAACATGATACTTCAAGTGCAACTTAGAAAGCCAATATCTAGCATGTGTGTTCAAATTGTCAGCCTCTAGAGCAAGCTCAAAGTTCTCTTTAGCTCCCTGAAACCATAGTAAATCCAATTTAGAAAAACCAAAAAGACACAAAGCACTAGACTCAAACAATTTGTAGTAAAACCAAAAAGACACAAAGCGTTGAACAAGTTGTAAGAATACCAAAAAGACACAAAAAGAAAATAACTTGTAATAAAACCAAAGACAGAAAGCACTAAACTCAAACAACTTGTAATAAAACCAAAAAGAGACAGAGCACTAAACTCAAAACAACTTGTAATAAAACCAAAAAGACACAGAGCACTAAACTCTTGTAATAAAACCAGAAAACCAAAGCACTAAACTCAAATAACGTGTAATAAAACCAAATACAACGTGTAATAAAATTATTCAAAACAATTTAAAGAAAAACAAAGAAATTGTAAATGAAAAGAGTATATATACCCTGAGAAGAGGGATAAGGCGGCGATCATTGAGTTCACAATAGTCAATGACTCTCTCAACTTCCTTAATGGCACTCCATCCTTTAGCTACGTACTCCATTGCCTTCTTGTTCCTACTGTGCATTCCTCTCTGAAACCAATACAAAGAAGAGTCATTTCCAATAGTAATATCCACGAAAGGAGGAGGAAACAAACTATGTTATACTCGTTGATCGAATCGGTGAATATGAAGAGCGAACTTCGATTCCGTTGCCCGGAGAATGAAGCGACGAAGCATGATTTATTTAGGCTGAGGAGAAAGAACTGTGAAAGAAGCAGAGAGAGATTCCATCAGAATTGGGGGATTTCTCGTTACTATACTATCGAACATGGTGTTTTATGTTAAATATCGGAAGTCATGGGGCCATAATAATAAATGCTACGAAGTGTTTAGGTAAATACCAAAAAATATGAGGTAATTTGTCAAGCCCAGTTGTTCAAATCGATGACTAAAATTCTACTAATGGGCTTCTTATTTTTTAAGGCCCAATAAATATATGCTACGAATCTCTTTAGGAATTGGAGTCTCTCTCTCTGCTTCTTCCTCAGTTCTTTTCTTTTCTCCTTCGCCTAATCATGCTGCGTCGCTTCATTCTCCGGCAAGCTTCCGCCGCAACGGAATCGAAGTTCGCTCGTCATATTCATGGACTCGATCAACGAGTATACTATCTTTATTACTATTGGAGATGACTCTTTGTCTTTGTATTGGTTTCGTGACTCTTCGTATCGGTTTCATTTGTGGTTTCAGAGAGGAATACACGGTAGTAACAAGAAGGAAATGGGGGACGTAGCTAAAGGATGGAGTGCCATTAAGGAAGTTGAAAGATTCAGTGACTTTTGTGTATATACTCTCTTCTTTTCTAATTTCTTGTTTTCTTTGCTTTTATTACAAGTTGTTTGAGTTTACTGCTTTGTCTCTTTGCTTTTTTATTGCAAGTTGTTTAGTTAAGTGCTTTGTATATTTTCTAGTTTTCTTTTTGTGTCTTTTTGGTATTGTTAGAGCTTGTACAACGCTTTGTGGCTTTGGTTTTATTACAAATTGTTTCAGTGTAGTGCTTTGTGTCTTTTTGGTTTTATTACAAATTGTTTCAGTCTAGTGCTTTGTGTCTTTTTTTTTTTTCTTTTTTTTAAATTGGGTTTATTATGGTTTCAGGGAGCTAAAGAGAACTTGGCATTCAGGTAATAATAATAAGAGTTTTGATTGCAGCATAGAAGAAAATAATGAGTTTGATACACATTGTAGGCAAAAGAATCTGAAAATGGTGAATCTTCTAGGCATTCAGGTAATAATAATAAGTGTTTTGATTGCAGTATAGAAGAAAGTATTGAGCAGTTTGATACACATTGTAGACAAAATAATCTGAAAATGGCTAAAAGTGCTATGGAATCGTTGGAGAAGAGGGGTCATGTTTTGGATTTAGCTAGGCTTTTATGGTTAGCAAAGCTATTTGGAGAAGATGATCCTAATATAGTAGTTGAGGCTTTACAAGAAGATAAGATGTCTGTTCAGGGAAAGATCAGAGCTTGGGTTTACTATTCAGATGCAAACTACGTAAGATACTATACTGATATCGTGATTGAGGAATTTGATGGGTTTTGTAGACAAGGAAATGTTAAAAAGGCTATGTATACTATGGATACGTTGGCTAGTTTGAGTCATGTTGTGGATTTAGCTAGGCTTTTACGATTAGCAAAGCTTTGTGGGGAAGCAGAGGCTGTACAAGAAGCCAAGGTTGTTCACTGGAAGATTCGTTCGTTAGGTTGCGATTTAGATGTGAGTTCCTATAATTTATTAATAGAGATGTACTCCAACTGTGGGTTGATGAATGAAGCGTCGAGTGTTTTTGAGGAAATGCCTGAGAAGAATGTGGAGACTTGGTGCGTTATAATAAGATGTTTAGCAAATAATGGATTAGGAGAAGATGCTATTGACATGTTTACTCGTTTTAAAAACGAAGGAAACAAACCTAATAGTGAGCTTTTTAGAAGAGTATTCTATACATGTGGTTTGCTAGGTGATGTTGACGAGGGCTTATTGCACTTTGTGTCAATGTCCAAAGACTATGGCATCTTCCCTACCATGGAGGATTATATAAGCATGGTTGAAATGTTTGCATTACCAGGATTACTAGATGAGGCTTTAGCATTCGTTGAGAGAATGCCCATGGAACCAAATGTTGATGTGTGGGAAACATTAATGAACCTGTCTAGAGTACATGGGGATTTAGAGCTCGGGGATCATTGTGCTGAGATTGTTGAGGAGTTAGATTCTACGCGACTGAACAAACAGTCAGGAGAGGGTTATCTACCGATTAAGGCATCCGATGCTGAGAAAGCTATTCTGAAGAAAGGATCAGGGATTCATGCTCTTCACGGAATCAAAACTAATTCATCACAGGAATATAGGGCAGGGGATAGCAATCTACCAGAGAATGATGAACTTTTCCAGCTTTTGAGGAGTTTAAGGATGCATATGGTAGAAAGGGGATATGTCTGTCATACAAAAATGTGTTTACATGATCTAGATGAAGAGAGTAAAGAGACTGCACTTTTTGGTCATAGCGAGAGAATAGCTTTTGCTCGTGCTCTTCTCAACACTGCACCTCGTAATCCTTTCACTATCTTGAAAACCCTTCGTGTGTGTGTTGATTGTCATAACGCCTTGAAGATTTTGACGAGTATAGTTGGTAGAACAGTGATCATGCGAGATATTAAGAGATTCCACCATATGAAAGATGGGAGATGCACTTGCAACGATTTTTGGTGATTTAAAGAATAACCTTGAGGTTTGTTCTATAGTGTCTGTGTTGATAAGCTTTTCCCTCTCTTCTTTTTGTAAGTCCGACTCTTAGAAACACGTCTTCATAATGTCTGTTGCAGGATGGAAAACGTATAGCAACAGAGACAAGTTTGCATCCCAAGCAGCAATTTTCTACCATACTCTTGTCGTAGATCAATCTCAGGCTTTGTTGTGTGTGTTTAGGTTCTGCTCAGCTATGTCGTGAATGTTGTGTACTTGTTATTCTGAATGATATTATCTTATCGACATGTTTCTGCTTTTCTTATTGTCACTTCGGCAATTAAAATGTAAGAGTTCGTTACGTTTATTCTTATAATGATGTTTAGCTGTCACATATAGACAGAGTCCAACGTTGTCTTACCTTGTTCTTATGATGCAAAGCACATGTATGTTATAATTCTACAACTATTAGAATTTGTAGATAGAAATACCTTAAGGGTCGGGATTGTTAGAATTTGTAGATAGAAAGATTTAAATAGAGATGAATGCGAAAATAAAAAATAGATGAGAAATTATCTACTATATATTAAAGGATAAACATTTGAAAGACATTTTGCTATGTGTCAGTTTCTTTTTTTTTTCTGATTTTTTATTTTTTCATTTACTTTAATATATTATTCTTATTGCTAAACACTATTAAATTTTTTTACAAAAATAAAATATAAATATTTATTAAATATCTAAATATCTCCTATTTATTTGGTTAAAATAAAATAT
>KE154672.1:10135-24707 GCA_000411075.1 Sisymbrium irio | reverse complement strand
AAAAAATAACGACATTCTTCATCGGTCCAATTCTAAAGAATAATTCTAGTTAGAGACAAATAAAACAATACAAAAAGATAGAATTAACCAATAAACAATACAAAAAATCCAAAAAGGGAAAAAAAACTTACATCAATAGTCATCGTTTTCGTTCTTGTTCTTGTCTTCACTAAAACCTGAACTGATTAAAAAATTCAACATATAAAAGCTAGTCTTAGATACATGAGTTGAGATTATAAAAATCAAATTTACCAATGTTTATGTTCTTTATTGGTGAAGAAATGTCAAGCTTAATGCATTTAGTTTATAGTTATACCAAACCAACCAAAAATCTACAAAACTGATATTTTTATTACCGCGAGCTTTAGTTGTATAGAATGACTTTGTTAGCACATCAGCTAATGTAATTTCTAGTTGCAACATCAAGATACTCAAATATTAAAATGCCCACTTAAAATAATGAATCAATAAGATGTTCTCCATGTGCACTCCAAATCATATTTCTCTTTGATTATTTATATATTTATAAAGTAATCTAAATTAGAAACCACAGAAACTTACCACTTCAACTCAATTGAATTTAAAAATAAACAAAATCATTTATGTTTTTTTCTGGATCACAGTCATAACTATTGCACAATACGCTAGAAGAAGGAATATAGGAGAGAAGAAAAGATGGAACTCCATTAAACTAAACCTACGTGGAGGTGAATTTAGCGTTCCTGTTGTGAGTTCAGAATTGGTTAAACTTTCTTATTTGGTTCCTGCAATCGAAGATTCAACTTCTGTAAAACAGTCAACATTTGGAAGATAAAAATTCTATTTATTGAAGAGCTCAGACATAAGAATCAGGGAGCAAACCTTGGGGAAGTGACGTTGTGTAGAAGGAGCTTAGAGGAGATTTTTTTTTTTGGTAAAGGAAACAGATCTATCGACGGCAAAGGAAAATTAAAAGAGAGCAAAATTAAACTAGGGTTTTGACGTTTTTGTAATTTTAGACAATAATAAGGGTGTTTCCGTAATTTAACATATAGTTAAATGCAGGAGTCGCTAAAATTTTTAGCGATTAAAATTTTGGTGTCGCGGAACGCTGCGTCTTGTCGCCGCGACTGGTCGCAAGTACGTGCGACATCCAAACGAATAAAATGTGGTCGCAGTCGCAGGTCGCAGGTCGCTGTGACACGCAAACAAACAGGCCCCATCTCTAACCAACTAAAAACATTGCACCATGAAAAACACAAATACTAAAATGATCGCAGGTTTGTAGCTAGAGGTTTTACTAACCTCAAAGATGTTAAGTTGTTCAATACAAGATGGAGAATCAATGTGAAAATTCTTCATACTTGGAAATCGTCCACCGATCATGCTGGAGATTTGCTGGAAATCATCTTCGCAGATGCAACTGTAAGTAATACAATAGATCATTGACAATGCCAATATATTTTCTCCAATATATCACCAACTCTAAATTCATTTATTATTCCACTGTATGTAGGGTAGTAAAATACACGCTACATGTAAGATAACATGCTTTCAACGTGTGGAGAGGCATCTTCCTGTTGGGGAATGGAAAGTGATCCATAATTTTTTCTTGGCTCCAGCATTGGCGAAACCTGGAGATGATATTATCATATGAAAGAGTAAGTAGTAAACTTACATATGTATTCTCTTTAAACAATTTAGATATATAATCTATTTAAATGATTGATTTCCATTTTGTTCTTTTTAAAAATCGCATGTTGTCCAAATACATGGTTCATGTAAGAAAACATTTATCAAACATTCATGTAAGTAATGTTTTCATTTAAGGTTGATGAAGATTGTAAACAAACCAAATAAACATTGACAATTGCTTTCGGTTTATTCTTTTTAAGTTACATGAAAGAAGTTAAATTCAGATTAGTCATTTGGCTATAAGGAACTCAGAGTTGTAAAATAATAGAGAATAACCTACTTAAAACAGCCTATTAAACAAAAGATTTAAGCAAGTATTATCTTTAAAATATCAAAATTGAAAACTCTAACCTTATAAATCGTAAACTAACTATTCATTCTTAATCAAAATTGTCTTTCATAATGAACAAATAATTATTCTACAAACCAACTATTAACTATAATCGTAAATTTAAGTGAAGAGGTAATCAAAATAATAACAGCAAATACACCTAATCTAAACTCAACAAATACACCTATTTGTGTTATGAACATTTATATGTTCAAAAAATTCGAAGAAAATACAATCAGAATCAGACTATGATACACCAAATCCATGAAAAGCAAGCAACATTAGTTAACAATTGATTGAGTAAAGATTAACCAGTACGAATCTAACAAACCAAAACAAAACTCTTAATACCAACTCGTAAAATGTTATCAGATCAAATTAAAGAGACAAAATAATTTGAGTTTTTATGTGATTCACACCCTACACAAAACATTTTGAATTACATATTGGAAGAATTTGGAAAACTAAAAAAATATCAGATTTAATTTCTTTTCTTTTCTTAAAACCTTAAAAGAAAGTAAAATTTATTCAATTCAACTTACCATATATGGATCTTGCCGTCTGACCGTGTTCGTCTTTCACCTCTCATCGGACCATCCTAAGATCACATGCAAAGGAAAAAAAATGAAGTTAAATTAATTACTTAAAACACCAATTGTTCTGATTTGAGTTCAAAGACAAATAAAAGAAAGATAGTGTTTTTTGAATCTCACCAAACACCAATCGCTCTCACTTTCCCTTACGAACGACGAAATCAGAAACCAAACAAAAAAAAATTGCAGATCTAGATCAAACCGATGATGCACATAATATTATAAAATTCTGTAATCTGGAATGTCTTCCGCAGCCCAACTCAAGCCCAACCAGAATCCAACTTTTTTTTATTGACTCCGCGCACAGGCGTGGGTCCGCACCTAGTATATATATAAAGGAATATTCTCCTTTTTTATTTATCCAATCATTTTAATAAGCTCCAAATTATTGATACATAAACAACTTTACTTTCCACCATTTATTCATATTCAATTGATCTCACACGTTTGTTTTAAATTTGGACTATGTCCAACAACAATTCACTATACAATCTCTTAATCTCTTTTTCATATTTTCTTTTGCATTTCAACAACTAGGTTAGCTTCCCATCCCGCGCATGCGCGGAGATATTTTGTTTATTGGATATTTTGAAAGATTATGGATGTTTAACAAATGTAGTTGTAAATTTTTTTTTTTTTTGTGTAATTATTTGGTTTTGTAGTTATTTTTATTTTTTATGGTGTAATGTTAGTTTTATATGATTGATTTTTTCAGTGGAGGAAAAAATTTAAGGGCGGGGTAGGTTTACATCATGAAAATAAACCTAACTATCTGTTTGAAATGAAAGCATTTCTCACAGGTTTTTTCAAATCGTTGATATGGCACTCCTCGCCAGGGTGAAGCTTCATCATTGATGTCTGGTATTCATCTTTTCTCTCAACTCTAATTCCATGGAGAGATCGCTTGATCTTGTTCAACATTTTTTCGCTGCATAATAATCATTCGTCCAAATTAGTTTGTCAAGGTAGCTTTTACCCTCATCAATCCGGTCGTTACATAGTAGAAGCACACTATATAAGTAGACCGTTTCCGTATGGCCCCCATCAGTGGAAACTCTAAAATGAGACAGGCCATCAGTAGTGTTGTTTTCATGGAAATAAAGCACAATACCTCTCACAAAGTGCGCTTCTAGGTTGCGGTTTTTAATGCACTTATCCATGGCTTCCTCGTATTTGTAACTGAGCATGGGATTCTTCACTAATGGGGCCAAATTGAGGTTCCGGTATACTTCACTGTGGGCTGATTTTACCATGTCTTTGCAGGAGGAGAGTGTGTTCGCAAAATCAGAGGGGGAGGCACTTCCAACTTTCGTGAGGATCTCTCCTAAGATTTCATGAGGTAGTGACTGGATGGGGCTGACCGTGTTTTCGTTTGCTGCCATCTTCGTTTTTGGGGGGTTTTTTGCGAATGGAATTTTGTTCAGGTATGATTTCAGGCACCCCTTTAGAATCCTTTATATAGAGTTGTAGATAAAAGATGTCTTTTGAGTTTCACTGTTATGAGAGACATTAAGTGTAGAGTAATGAGTATTTGTTGTGAAGATTAAATCAGTATCCTGGTGTGGATCAGAAAGTTTTTATCTTGATTTTAATAGTGAACCGTAAAGTTGGACACTGGAAAGTTGGCCGCTTCAGTTCTTAGATTTGAATATTTCGCCCAACACCAGCTCTTGATTTTGTTTAAACCGTGTTAATTAAGTTTTATAAATATCATGGTGGGCTTTTTATTTTGACGATTTCATTTTCTGTTGGTTGCTCCAGTTACCTATTTGGTAATTTTAGTGAAGCCCATCTCGCTAATTCCCATAGTCCTTTTTTTGAAGTTTTAGGAGTTGCTCTGGACTGGTGCAGAATACGGAGTTGGAGTTTAGAATATATACAATGACTGTGTTTATGAATAGGCCATTAACATACACATATTTAGGTAAGTATTTTATTCTTCTCTTTGTCCTCTCTTATTTTGTTACATGTACGGAATTAGAAAGGAAGAGCTCCACTGTGTAAATTCATCGATATTTATGATTTTGGTCTAATTTTGAGTACATGTCGAGGGTAACAACAACCGTGGGCTTCTTATTAGATTTTTTTTTGTTTGCTTACTCTAATACATCAATAGGCATTGTTATTAAGCCCATTTTGCTAATTATCGTATTCCATGTATTTGAAGATTGAGTATTTCTTTTGTAGTAGTGCGGAATGAGGGGCTGGAGTTTTTTTAAATGGACCGTCTCTGCGATGATTAACATGACATCTTCAGAAACATATCTTGGTTTGAATTTTAATCATCTGCTTGTCCACTGTTATTTAATTTCATGATTGGAATTAGAAAGGAAGAGAAAGACTGTTAGAGATCCTCAATGTTACATGTTTAGATTTATATTTATTTTATTTACTAACTAAGGTTTGGTTATGTTTTTTACGACTGACATTAACCATAACAGATGGTGGTTAGCTATATTATGAATATATAATGCAGTATGCACTCTAATAAGCGTTAAGTTTTGCACCATATCTTGTTTACGTAGAGTTGTTATTGTAAAGTTGATTGTTTAAAGCATTATTATTTCCGTTTGAGTATTATAGAAAATGAATATGTGTATATTATTATCAGACGATGGAAGATCATGCGCATATGAATATAAGATAGTGCTCAAATGTTTGTAGCTCTACATAAAGGTCAAATTATTCGTGATTCTATCCATCTGACTATACGGTCATGATGATAGATGTGGCTAAAGCAGATCGGGCAATCTTCCATCTCGTCTCGGACCTAGAATCTATCTATCTGTTTCTTGTTTTGTCAAAAGATGTTCTGTCTTTGTTGAGTTTTTGATGGTAACTTTGTTGCTTCCTTTTTGGTGAGACTTTTCAGCTTGAGGATGTACAATTCGTTGGTGGAGAGGTGTTTTGTGGACTGTGTGGATACGTTTAATCGCAAAAATCTGCAGAAGCAAGAAGAGAGTTTTGTTATGTTGTGTGTTGAGAAGTTTCTGAAGCACATGATGCGTGTAGGTATTTGGTTTGCTGAGCTTAATCAGAATGCACCAACTCAAGACTGAAAAAGCCTCTACCACTTACGTGGTTTGTTAAATGTTTGAAACAAATGTTTGTTAATTTTGCTGACAAAAAAGATAGCTATCTCACACTCATTATTTTTGTATTAGTTATTCAAATGTAGTTTTTTTAATGAAAGAATAAGTATAAATTTACTCTCATTTTCATTAACGTAGTTGGCAAAAACAGTTTGAAAGTAAATTTAGTATAAAGTTATTTTTCGCAACTTGAACCAAAATTTGCTACCCCAAAGAGACGACCATAAACAAAATGATATTACAAAATTTGCTGTTAAACAACATGAACAAAGTCTATATATTACTTTTATGATTAGAAATTCTATAAATTTTGTTGGATATGATCGATAGTTAGCAATAGGTGAGGAAGGCTGTTTTAGCAATATTGTTATCACTTCTCGCATTTGGCCGTAAAGCTCGTTGGAGGTCTTCTGTGGACAGGTTATATGGAATGTAAGGTGTTAGATTTTGCAAACTTGTCTCAGGGTTGGAGATTGTCGTCAATGGTTTTTCATTTTTCTCACTACTTAACAATGATCGCAGCGATAAAGTCTGGCTAAATTCTGAGAATCAATGTCAGAGCTAAACTGTAATGAAGAAGATTTAGAATTCCTAAGACTCGACTATTTGAGCATTCTTTCTATAATAGTATCCTTATTGTCTTTCACCACATAAGGTTTTATCCCCTGAATTGTATCTTGATGTCAGCATCTCTAGCTTTACTTACATACTTTGTCGATTGACTTGAATTTCTTATATATATTTACGGCAACATGTATCTGGGAGTTTTAAATAACTGTCATTATAACCCTTTATATTAAATAGATAAGTTTGGATCTCTCCTGAGATCACTTACATAAATATTGAAAAAAAAATACTTAAGAAAGCAAAGTTGTGGTTCATCTAGTAGCCCACATTTAGGAAAATAGAAATGAAACTCTTAATCGAGGTTTGGTGTTTTAAGAAAATTTGAACTGCAAATAACTTAAATGTAAGGGTAGACGGGCTTCAAAGCTTGATTGTAATCACTCCTTCCTGCGTTTAGTGTTTCTGCCTCCAGCGACACCATGTTTATGTTCCCCTTTGCCATCGAGGCTGCTGCCTGCCTCATCCTTCTTCAAATTTTTTGCAAGATTGTTGCTTCTGTGGGGGATTTGATTTTCAGCAACTTCACCCTGTTTCGTAAAAAGAACAATTATGATTGGTTATTTTGGTTGTTTATACATTCCGTTTTTAATGAGTATTAAGAGTATTGTAGAATAATGAAAATACCTCTTCATGGGTCTCATTCGGAAAATGTTCTGTCATGGAACTGACCGTGAATGTCCTATATTTTGATGTGAAATTGAACGGACTCACTCGTATCTCAAACATGTATGTTTACCAGCGAAAGCTCGTAAACAATGTGGGAGGCCAGCTGCTTCGTCTTTGTTTGTCTGTGGGAGTTGAATGAGACAGGGGTTCAATTAGACCATTTCATCATATTAGTCTGTTTTTGTTGACTGCACAATGTGAGATTTGGGGGGGTTACCTCGAGGCTGAGTGTTGCGGCAGTTTTAGATGTCAGTTTCGTCATCTCGCTATCGAAGACTACAAACGTTGCACTACCTTCATTGTCCTTAACCGCCAGTTCAACCCTATACATGCAGGTGAGTGGTACAACTATTTCAGCAGTTTGACTTTTGTTTAATTTTAATACCGTGTCAAAAACATGTTGACGATCTAAACATGGTTTATGCGGTGGAGTTGGTTTTTTTAATATAAGAAGAAAAATAAACGTGAAAACACGATTACAACATTTTTATTGTATAATATATATAGCATATAAGTGATTTACTACTGCAACAATACTGCAACAAAATCTGCTTCCCGAAAATTGCAGATTAGTGATTCGTAGAAGATAGTATTATTTTTAACGCAATATATTTGCAGATAATTTGTATACAATCATTCTAGCAACATACTCCAACAGAAAGCGGTAAAATAGATAGCCTATTAGTGAACACGTAGCAGACCATATGTTCATGTCGTTAGCGTAATAGATCACTGGCTCTTACCTCGGTATGCCGGTTGTTCCGGATGAGGTGCAGTTATTGCATCGAAGGGCAGTGGTGTTCTTGTCAAGCTTCCGACTGCAAGAACCGTAAGCAATGTAGGACCAGACATTATTCTCTAACACGTTTAAAACCGTAGCTTTGCATACAAAGTCAAGTCAGCGTCATGTGTCTTAATGATGTCAAGTAGTTTAAGAAGGAACGATTAGCATTGGTTGGTAAGGTTTGGAAGAAACAGTCAACGTGTTTGGAGGAACATATAAAGAGACTACCTCTTCAGCTGGTCGTGATATATACTCTTGCAAATCTGATATGGTGACGGTTTCAACCTTAGACAAGCTCTCTGTTGTGTCTGCTCGTGAGAAGTTGGTGGTCAATCCATTAATTCTCATCCTTGATATTAACATAGAAGTAGATAGTGTTAACATTTTTGTTGTCATTGAAAGGCGGGTATCTATTGTTTTTTGTTATAATAATTACCTTTCTCTGAAGTTTGAAATTGTTGGGTGGGTTGAGTCAAACTAAAAGCGAGTTGCAGGGGTTGAATTGAGAAAGAGATTCCCTGCACTTGGATGCAGCAGTCAGTTGGCATCCGGTGTGGAAATATGATTTATAGAAGGAGTAAAAATGAGATTGAGCATTATACCTCCAAAAATTTTAGGGTTGACAGTAGTGACAATCATAACAGAGTGGTGGCAGCTTTCCGAGGACATGTGTGAACGAAATGTTGCAGCAGCATCATCCCAAAGAGTGAGACAATCCATGACATCCCTGCATTAGTGTTTGGAGATGTTATTCAAGGAATATATTAACTGAGTAAAATAATATCAGATGTATCCATAGAAATATGTTAATCTTACTTCTCAACACGCAACCGGATCACAAGTCTTTGTGTACATGTTGGGTCAATGAGATTGGATCCTTGGAGAAACCTGATTTGGCCAACAACAATGTAAAGTGTAGGACAATTAGTTAGATCATAATTCTGTACGCATAAAATCATTAGATAATAAGATGTTCGAGGACAATTACTTGGAAATCGTATCTAAACCAACAAATGGAGTGGATTTAAAATATTAACTATCTATGAGCCGAAAGTTAACACTATGTTGGCTAATGACAAATACAAATCTCTATGAAACAAACTTACTATATAAAACTAACAGGATTTAAATATTCATATAAACTCGTCTTTAAACCAAGAGGAAAAATCCAGATAAGGTTTGGCTAATTTATTTTGAAGCCAAACGCAAATAATTTAAAAAAACAGCAAACAGCAAAATGATTATGTAATGGACAACTATCTACAAGAAACAACTACAAAATTAGAACAATAGCAAAGTGACAAAAGCTAACCTGGAAGCTCCAAATTCGTGTTGGCTAAGGTTTGAAGGTGGTCTATGTTACGGATCATGAACTTCATTTGTTCGATTGGAATAGTGGTCTCTATTGGAGACAATAAAGTGTGAGTCGTGAACCGTAACACAAATGGGCTTTCGGTGATCTTATATAGGTGGGTGCAACGCGCAACTTCAAACGACTGCACCTTGAAGATCATCCCCTCGCGAAGTAGAGGACAAAACTGGTCGGCGAGATTTGATGGGACGAACCCATGTATGAGAGAGTTCTGCAATCATATGAGACAATTAGTTGTTGCTTTTTAAAAACCAGATGATTTTGTGAGGATATTGGAAGACAAAGAGTTACCTTCTCATCCAGGAAAAACATTGTTATTCCTAAGAACTTATTCTCCTTCCTGATGTTCCTGGAGTCCCAAAAACGTATCATTCTGCATATGACTTCTTGAGACGATCGACCAAGGTGAAGGTCACCGAAAGTTACATGGGATGAGTGGACTGGAACAGCGACGAAGTCAGCACCTGCCATTGAAGTCGGAAGGAAGAGGAAAATTAGGAACTGACGAAGTTTGAAGTTGGATGCAATGAAATTTTTTTGAGAGCCGAATAGTTTGTGAGAAGCGATCAGTTTGAGAAGGGTATTTATAGCACGACGAGAACCAATGGATCCAATAAAGCTTGAGTGTTGGATGGAGTGGTGAATTGATGGGGATCAAAGTTCGTAGAGGAATTAAATCAGGGGGAGGCGAAAGAAACATCGACGTTTCCTTGAAAGAAGTCGGAGAGTTAAATTGTGCAGATAAAGATGAGGAAGATGATCCATTAGGGCTTCCGATTAATAGCTGGGCCAGAAGTGATGTAAGGAAACACACGAAAGAGCCCATAAACGATTTTAAGAGGACAGACACGTGAGTTGAGCTATTCTTAAAAAACAAAGAAATTGAATCCAAAACGTGAGTTGAAAAACCCTTAAAAATAAAGAAATGGGGCAAATTCGGGTTGACAAATTGGACCTCAAAAAATCTGTTGTAAAACAGCCCAAAACGATTTTAAGAGGACACATGACAAATGGGAGAGAAAGGGGGGTGTCTAGTTATAAATGAAATTATTCTCTAAAAAAATGTATTTCATCTCAATTTACCACTTTTAATATCTATATATTTCAAACAATCCACATATTCTATATTCATTTTATTTCATGTCTAATAACAATATTTTTGCAGGCCATCAGATTGAGAAAAATAAATAAATAAAAAGATGTTTTATATAAGGATATAATGGGTTAAGAACAAAAAATTTAAGAATTAAATATTCTTCATTTGTATTGTACTAATTTTTTTTATTATGATTAAGATACGTATGAAAAAAATGAGATGTGAACATAAAATTTATTAAAAAGTCATAAATTTTTTATTAACAAATATAGATAAAAATGAGAATTTGAGAGTAAAAAATATGTTTTACTTATGTATTACTAAAATTCATTAACATGGACATGATAGATCAAGATGGAACTAGATGGAACTAGATGGAAACAAAAAAGCTATTTTGAAAACATGTATGAACAATTGGTAAAACAAACAAAATGTACAATTAACAATATTTCATAAAAGTAAAAAGAAAGGAAAAAAATGAATTGAAAAATATGAACTAAAAATAAAAGAAATGATATTAATTAGTCAAATTATAATATTATACTATATAAAAATGAAAAGTATATGAGATGGAGAATTGAAAACGTATATAAAGTAGAATGAAAAAGATCAGACCCAAACAATGTCTTATTTTATGAACTAAACATAAAATAAATGATATTAATTAGTCAAATTATGTTAGATCTTATTTAAAAAAAATAAAAGTCAAAACATAAGTATTATATTAACACTTATAATTACACAACTTATAAACTTATAAATAAACAAATTAACAAATAAATAAAAAGTCCTCCCTAACCATCTAGTAATAAATAAAATTATATAAATTTGCTAACCTGTCATTACGCCAAGTTTCGTTTGTATATTTTCGTCACAGTAACGTCAAACCCTAAATCCCCAAATTCCCAGAAATCTAGAGCCAATTCTCCAATTCTTACGGCGATCAATCTTTCCTCAACCTTCTCAAAGGTAAAATTATTTCTTCTTCTTCTCCGCTCTATTAATAATTTTGTTTAACACCCTTGATCACCACGGAAGTTCCTTCTTCCATCGAAAACTCGTAGTTAATTAATTGATTTTTACGTTTTCTTAATGTGTAATAGTTTAATCATCAGAGATGTTCTTCCGACACGAACTTGGACTAATCTTGTCATGTCCCTTTTTATTACAGATTTATTGTAATAATTTTTATTAACTTGGAGTTTGTGTCATTTTTTTTTAAGTCTCTTGGATTTTATGATATCAGATCAATTGCTAATTTTTATTGATTGTTTCTTTTTGCAGATGAGATTCAGAAAAGGAAGCAGAGTTGAGGTTTTAAGCCTCAAAGAGGCAACTTATGGTGCGTGGAGAACAGCTGAGATTCTATCTGGTAATGGTCACACGTACAGTGTTAGATACTACTCGTTTGGAATTGCAAATGATGAGTCATTGGAGGAGAGAGTTGCAAGGAAGAGGATCAGGCCGTGTCCTCCGCAAATTGATGTAGACAGATGGGAAGCTGGTGAACTAGTTGAGGTTCTTGATGACGTGTCCTGGAAAACCGCTACGGTTCTTGAGGAGTTGTCTGGAAAATATTATGTGGTTCGGTTACTTGGTTCCTCAGTGGAAGTTACTATTCATAAAGTTAACCTTAGGGTTCGACAATGTTGGCAAGATGAAAGATGGGTTGTGATTGGAAAGGTAATATATATATTTTTTCATTTATGTTGTTTGTCTTTGCAATGATGGTACTGTGTTAATGAGTGCTAATGGAGATTTATAATCATTATCTTGCAGGTATCTTGTTCTCTGAAGTCCTCGACGCTGACTGGATCTGATGTAAACCATAATCTAAAGCCACATGAGACTAGTGATGTTTCTATAAGAACGTTGAAGAGAGCTTCACCTTGTGATTGGTATGAGTCTGCTGAATCATTCACGGGAAGTCCTAAGAAGGTACGATCAACGGAGGAAGTGTGTCTGCGAGCTTCTGTTAACAAGGGTTTCCGTCAAATGGTCAGGGTAAGATCAAAAAGGTTTAGTGAATGTGTTGTTGGTACAGGAAGCTCAGTGTCTAATGATACTGATGCATGCTCGGTTGGTAGTTGTAGCCCTATTAGATATGATGAGAGTAATAAGTCAACTTCTTTTCTAGATGGTTCTTCTAGTCAGTACGACGAGTCTTGTAGTAGTGATGCAGAGTCCTCAAAAGGATGCAGAGATGAAGAAGATACGTGGAAACATTCATTATCAGGTGGTGGAGCAGTGAGGAGGTCATGCAGGCCTGAACTATACTCATACCGAAATACACTGGGGAAGTTATTTGCTTCCGGGCCCTTGGATTGGAATCAGGAAGCTTCGCTAACCGATCTCCGACTTTCTCTGAATATATCAACTGATGAACATTTGATGGAGATAAGATATCTAAAGTCTGTTGGTACAACACAGTAAATTTTGTTAGTATCAATCAGGATTCATTCTTTTCTCTTTTGATTAACAGTCTTATCTTCAGGTGTTGGCCACACTTTCCTGCAATGTGGAATCAACTCTTACATATTTTTGTTTTCCAAGAGGGTTCTTTGAATGATTGTAAAGAGAGCAGAATGGAAGAAAGTATGTATGGAAACTCCAATCCTTATTGTGAAGTTTTTTTATTATTATAGTTGTTGTAATTTCTGGATAATGAAGTTTAAGAAAAGTCACAGTATCTATTCTCTTAAGATAAGTCCTGTTTTGGAGGATTCCTGTTGTTATGAAGTTTTTCTTTATTCATTTATAATTTAGATTCTTGTGCTAAATCTTCTGGATAAGATGAGTCATTTGTATTTTCTTCATCATTGGTTGGATTATTGAACTTCCCATACATTTTTCAGGAACAGTGTAGCTATGTCGGGTGCCTGCAGATCTTGCTTGCTTGCTTCTAGAGATCTTACTCTGATGCATTGGGTTAACCGAACTGTGCAAAACACAATGCCTTTTCCCTCAAAACACATAAGTTAAATTGTGCTGTGTTTTTGGTTTTAGATATTCATAACTAATCTGTTTCAGGTGTTGTTGGATTTACTCTATGCACAGGATTTTGATCTGTTCCTGTCATAAGGAGAAACATTCACTGTCTGGTCGGGTAAGTTTTCCGATGATCGGTAAGTATTAACTGCACTTATACAGAAAGGTTTTCTTCAGGATAACAGTTGCTATACCTGAGAGACTATTGAGCTGTGTCGAATACTTGGACAGCAAATGTGTTACGTAGGTGTGATTCTCATGACTTCTCTTCTAACCACCATGTATGCGAAACTGTTCATTCTTGTTAGTTTGTGGCATGTACATTGTGGAAATTCTCTGTTGGGATTGCACAGGCCATGAAAATCAACACCAAAACCGGCGATTAGTTGTTATAAAACTTGAGGTTACATCATTTTAAGTTTGTAAACCGAGAGAGCTAAAGAGATTCATATGTAAGTGTAACATAATTGTCTCGGCGTGTGTAGCTTAGAAATAAATCGAACTTATCCAGCTGCTCGCTTGTCAACTTTAACTGTTGCCTACGAAATTCACAAGACAGCGAGAAGAGGAGGATGAAGGAGCCTTGTGAAATGTATCATTCCTTTAAGGAAACTATATATTTGCTTTCGTCTGTTTTATTTGATTTTTCGTTATTTATCGGTATACATAAATGAAGAGGGTAAAGGTTGACAACATACTTCTCGTTATAGTACGTACACAATTGAACCATGTGGTCTATTTTTTTTGAGAAAGTTACATTGTGGGGTACTTATGGTGTTTGAGTTAACATTATAGGACACTATTGTATATTGAGACATTTTTTGTTTTTTGTAGCACTTGTAAAGTCCTTTTTACACTTCTTTTGGTTTTACCTCTTTTGAAGAGTAAAACGAAAAAGCATTATAAAAGAAACAAATTTAAAAGCATAAAGTATTCTTGAGAAAGAAAAATATTTGAAAAAAAACTAAATCTCAACCGTTGATTTAAAAATCAGATGTATTCATCATTTTATCCCTGGACAGATAAGTGTGGATGACAAGAGAAAATCGGATCAGTTTCAAATAAACTGATGTTGTCCACGACAGTTTAAAGCGATGAAATCCTATCCTTCGAATGTTACTAAAAACTTTTGTATCCTTATTTTTTTTTTGTCCAGGAGATGATGTCCATATCCTTAGTATGAGGACAAATTTATCTGGACACGAAATGTGTGTTTTTAAATAGAAAACTAAGAACTCAAATAGTGACCAGAGCTCTGACAGGGAGGTTTCGCTTTCGCGAATGTAGATACAAAGAATGTGGACACGAGAACACATGGATGCAGATGGTATCGGAACCGTGGTGATGTT
>KE154670.1:0-11801 GCA_000411075.1 Sisymbrium irio | reverse complement strand
TTAGAGAATATTTTGCTGATGTGTTATGTCTTTAATTTTTTAGTTATTTTAGTTTATTACTTCTAAATGTTTCTAAAAATAATGAATACTTAATTATAATTATTTTAAAATTTTAAATGATTTTATAATATTTAATACCTAACTATAGAGATTCTAAATTCAATCTATTAAATCTAAATTATTGATATTAATTTGGTTAAAAAATTTTATCATAAAATTAATTATTAAAAAAGAATAATATTTTTTTTAAATTAATATTTCTTAATTTTCTTTGAAGAGTCAAAACTTTTATAATCATTTATCTATTAAAATAAATATTTTTAAATGATGAGTTAAAAATTGAAGTAAAGTTTAAAACAAAAATATTATACAAATTCTTAATCTTATAATTTAAAATATATAAAAATAATAAATAATCATGCGCAATGCACATATATTATCCTAGTATATAGTAATACTTATAAATCATTTTGGACTTTTGGTTAGTTGTAACGTTCTGAGAAAAAAAAGAAGATTATCCAGGTTATTATTATTATTTTTTTTTTGTAAGAAAAATATAAAGAAAATGTCAAGTTGTTTTAAAAACAGCTTATGGCACAACCAAAGATCCGAATCTTCATATCCGAAGATTCCAAAACTAAATGTAGATCCGACGGCTACAAGCTGCATTGTTCCCCTCCTTACTCTTTCACAAAATTAAACCCCACTTAAAACAATAAAGACACGAAATATAAAAAGCCGAAGCAAAACTATAGCAACAATTTTTTTTTAAAGGAATAATTCCAGCATCATTCCTCAAATAATTTAACTAATCAAAGCAATAACTTGGTCTTCCATTTTTGTTGCTTCAAAAAAAAATTAAAACCCCCAAAACAGAAGAAAATACATAAAGGTCACCAACCAGCCCACATAGACTACAACCATCGTTCTTCTTATTGTTCAACATCAAGCAGTGATGATGAAAGTGGCTTCCGCACGTCCACAAGCTGATTCCATCACGGAGAAAGTGTTCCGGCGAGTCTACAGCAATTTTAGTTTCACGACGGTCGAAGATGACTACAACCATAATCGTCGGAGATCAATATCGGGTGATTATGGGAAAGAGAGTTTGAAGAAGAGAGGGTTTGAAGAAAAAGAAGAGATTATGGAGATGGAGCAGATGGGAGCAGAGAAGATCAAGACTGTTCTTATCCTGATGAGTGATACCGGCGGTGGTCACCGTGCCTCCGCCGAGGCTATCCGTGACGCCTTCAATATCGAGTTCGGAGATGACTATCGGGTAAAATATAATTATAAACATTTATTTATTCCATTTAGTTATTGTAATAATATAATTTGTTTCTCTCTTCGTTTTTTCCATCTTTACCTTGACTCGAACGCATACGGGTGGAGCCAAGCCAATTTGTTGCTTCTTGAACCATATATAAGCTACACATTCTAAGCATATTAGTTTTTTTGTAATGGGTTTGTGGTTTTTATTTTTGTTTTGAAAAACTCGCAAAATCATTCAATTATCAAATTTTGAAACCAAATATTGTTCCTAAACATTAAAGTAACAACCATTTACGTTAGCTATTTCAGTAGAGTTTTAAAACGTTTCACTTTGGTTTTTGTCATAGAAATTGAAAAGTAAAATCTAAGAGAACTTTACAATGATTTCAAACCATTTAAGGCTCAATTTTTTGTCTTTATTTTTGAAAAAAAATACTTTCTGAATTATAAAAAAAAAACTAATTTGAAGGGGTCATATAGAAAATTTCAAACCTGGTTAATATATTTCTGGAATAAATTTGTATTTGATTCTGACATATTTTATATTGAGGCCTTGAATGTTTGTTTAGTTTTTAGTTTTAGTTTTTGGTTTATTAATTTTGGTTTTTGCATTTTAAATTTTGGATTTAGATTTTGGATTTTGATTGATCATTTATTATTTACAAAAAATTTAAAATATCAAAAGATAAAAATGAACTTGAGTTTATAAGAAAAAACCATAAAAACATAGATTTTGGTTTTCCTTTGAAAATGAAGTGGTATATTCAAAAACTGGTTTCACTATTAGCTGTAAAATGGTTTTTTAGAGAATCTAAATCTAAAAACCATTTTTAAAACTGGTAAATCTCAAATATAAGACCAAGGAGTATCTGATTTGTAACTGAAATGACGATAAATATCAGCCGTCAATATTAAAACCGTCGCAATGGTCACCTTAACTTTGAAAAAAAAAGGAGAGAAGAAGGAAAAAACAAATATCTACTTGGAAATTTTGTAGCCTAGTATTGGATCTTGGCGCTTGCAACTTGCCAGGTTGTCGGAGATACGCGAGTGATGTCAGCATTTAATGTCTTATAAACCTGTCCCACGTTCTTTACTCATTTTTTCTTGTTTTTTTCCGTCAAACTCATTTTTTATTGTTAATAATTTAAATTTCTCATTACTTATGTTTCTACCCAGCTCCAGGAAGTAATGTAGGAGTATTAATTATTATTTAATTATTACTGATAATCTTATTATTTATTACAGATAATCATAAAAGACGTTTGGAAAGAATACACAGGATGGCCATTGAACGACATGGAGAGACAGTACAAGTTCATGGTTAAACATGTTGGTCTTTGGTCAGTCGCGTTTCATGGTACCTCTCCAAAATGGATTCACAGGAGTTATCTCAGTGCTCTTGCCGCTTATTATGCCAAGTACATCTATGTTAACCACTTTATATTGCTTTTTGTTGTTTCTTTTGATCCTTTAGTTTCACTATATTTATTTTACGTACTATAATGGAGGTTTTATTTCTATTTTGGATGTGTACAGAGAAATAGAGACTGGTTTAATGGAGTATAAACCGGACATTATAATTAGCGTACATCCTTTGATGCAACACATACCATTGTGGGTAATGAAAAGGCAAGGACTTCAAAAGAAAGTCATTTTCGTGACGGTTATCACTGATCTAAACACTTGCCACCGTACATGGTAAGAATAATACTTCTACACGAAATAAATGAAAAGACAAGACTATAGTTGAGTTAAAATTTTATTTTATTAAGTAATAGTATAATTTCAGTTTGTCCAAACATTTACCTGGTAAATGAAATTTTTAATATTGATGTACTCAGGTTCCATCATGGAGTCAGCAGATGTTATTGCCCATCCAAAGAGGTAGCGAAGAGAGCATTAGTAGACGGCCTTGGAGACCCTCAGATTCGTGTCTTTGGCTTACCGGTCCGCCCATCATTCCCTCGCACTATTCTCTACAAGGTAAAATTTGTCCAAAATATACCACTTAGAGATTTTGGTTTTTTTTTTCAAATACTAGAAGATCAACCATATTTGTTAATATTTTTGTCAGGATGAACTGAGGAAAGAGCTTGAAATAGATCCACATTTACCTGCAGTTCTATTAATGGGAGGCGGTGAAGGAATGGGTCCGGTTCAGAAAACCGCTAAAGCCCTCGGAGATTCTTTATATGACTCTAAAGAAAGAAATCCAATAGGACAACTGATTGTCATATGCGGCCGGAACAAAATCCTGGCTTCTGCATTAGCATCTCATGAATGGAAAATTCCAATCAAAGTAGGAACTAAAATGTGAATTTGATTTAACAGTGAATACTTCAGTGATTGATAACTTATACTGCGATGTTTATAGATTCGTGGGTTTGAGACACAGATGGAGAAATGGATGGGAGCTTGTGATTGCATCATCACAAAGGTTAGTCATATCTTTAAATCCTCCATCCGCTTCATAATACTTACTACTTATGTTCTTATTTATAAAAGCCATAAATCTTACTAATGTTTATGACAACACACAGGCCGGTCCAGGTACGATTGCAGAAGCATTGATTTGCGGCCTCCCAATTATCCTCAATGACTATATCCCCGGACAGGTACATATACATATTTAGCAGTACCTTGACATTAACTGGCCATCACTAATCCACAAACTAATTCGTCTGAATGTAATTCTCAAAGGAGAAAGGCAACGTTCCGTATGTTGTGGACAATGGGGCTGGAATTTTTACACGAAGTGCTAAAGAAACAGCGAAAATTGTGGCTGATTGGTTCAGTAATAACAAAAACGAATTAAACAAACTGTCAGAGAATGCTCTTAAACTGGCGCAGCCTGAGGCAGTGTTTGACATTGTTAAGGATATCCATCATCTATCTCAGCAGCAGCAACAACGTATTCAACATGTTGATGATTTTTCCTACTGACTACTTTTATTTTAGCCTCTAGAATTCTCTTGTTTCAAGAACAGTATGCTTGTATATTGTCTAGATCAAAACTATCATTCTTTGATAATCTTTTGTAACATTTATATGCATTGTCATTCTTTAATCACCCATTTGTAATATCCACCACATTTCCAATTATTTTGTTTGTGTTTTCACTACAAAAAAGAGTGCTGTGCACCGAGAAATGGTGTTATCGGAATATTAACGGTAAAGGTTGGTTTCGAGAAAGTTACCAAAAAAATGGGAACCTCGGAATTCGGGTCTCGATAATGAGCGTTTGTCGGACAATTAATGGAAATTTCCGGCGAGTACACTTGCCAAAATGGTTGTCGGAATTACTTATCAGTATATACCAACATATTTCTGAGGAACATGTTCGTTGGTAAATCGTCGACTTCGGCAATTACAGACGATATGCCGATATCGTAGGAGAATATAGTAGCATCGGGATTTCACACTAATTTGACAATAATAATTATCGGAATTTGATCAGAGCTTAGACAAAAATACGCGACCAACACAATGACAAATAATCATCTGAATTTGGTCGGAACATGATATGGAAATCTTTTTCGGTTAAAATGGTCATTAATGGCGTATTGAGTAAATCAGAAAAAGATAGAGTTGGATCAAAAGATAAAATGTAGCACATAGATTTTCTCTAAGTTTCTCGTTCTTTCACTAAGCAAAACATTCAAAGAGGGAGTGTGAAATAGAGAGAGAGAGCTGAAGATAAAGCATGAAAGTTGGAATAAAACCTATTACAACAAGAAACAAAGAAAGAAAGAGTAAGACGAGAGAAACCTGCAAAAACCTGCAGTTTTCACAAACCTGCAACATAGAAGAGATGAATTCAAGAACTAAGCATATTAAAACAAAGCTTGTCTTTTAACCTTAAAGGGAGAGCAAAAAAAAATTCAACAATCAATCAATTTAGGTTGCAAAACAAAGCAAAACAATTAATATACAGAAACAATTCCATGAATCCATGAAAACACAAAATCAGTTTATGATTGAAACATCTATCACAAAACGTCAAACAAAATCAGTTATAAAGTTGCATGATTCCAAGCTCTCTTCTTTCGAAAACAAAACGTCAAACAAAAATAAGTATAGCAATGAATATCCACAATGTCATATTGAAGGCAAAAGATATATGCTTCGTCCAAGGGATTCAATTCCACGTTGGTTCATATGAGTAAACATTTGGCTTTTTATTTTCTTTATAGTTCATAGAACAAGACAATATATTGAAGAAGGGAAACCGCAGAAATACAAACTTACGGTTTCAAGCTAAGATTACAAGACATCGTTGCTCTGTCAAATGATTCTTGGTGTGCTGCAACTTCACTGGAACTGATGAACATGGTTCTCTGCCATTGATCAATCTCAAGATTAGAAAATGTACACTCACGATTGCCACAGTATCTTCTATAGTTTAAATGTCTAAGACTAAACTGATAAAAAATGTGTTTCATTGGTGTACATAACTTCAAACATTATCAGCAAAAAACAAAAAACCAGCCTCTAGTTTCTGCAAAACAGAGCACTAAGCTATGGAACCTAAGCACCAAAAAAATCATCATAGTACCAAGAGAGGGTTAAGTACCTCTCGTCTACATCAACAGATAAAGCATCACCAGCTCCACAAAGAATCCAATCAAAAGCTCCTTAAATCTTCTTGCTTTGCCAGTACTATACCATCCGAGAACCCAAAGCTATACTTGCTGGTCATTTAAATCTAACATAATTTCACAGTCGAGATCCAACCATAGTTCATTCAGTCTTCTTTTGGCCAATAAAGTAACAAAGAGAGAGAGAGAACATACACGGTGACTGTCGGGATTGAAAGCGCCGCTGACGGAGTTGAGAAGAGACAAAGTGAGAATGGTAATGAATTGTGGCTTGTTCTTCATATAATAGGATATACCTAAAAACATGTTTATCAGTTTGTTCTTGGAATCTAAAGCACTAAATTTTAACCGGGAGTTTCAAAAGTTCAAAACATATACGTGGCAAACAGATTTTCAATTGCAGTCACATTACCGATCATTTACTCGCAAAACTAATGAGGCCTTGCCGACGATCTTACATTGGTCGCCTTGTCCAAAGTACCGACAAGTTTTTGTCTATTTTTTCCGACAACACACCGGCAAGTTATACTTAACTGGATCCCGACGAAACACCGACAATTTTCTCCTGAAAAACTACCAATTCAGTCTTTTCATCCCCTTAACCACAACAATCACCATTTATTGGTATCACATCAGAACAGTATCGGTCATGTCCCGACACATACATATGTCGGGATTTTTCGTCGGCTCACATCACCTTTTCTTAGTGTTTAGTTAATATTTTAAAATAATCTAGCTCAGCTGCTAACTCTGTGCATATCAATTTTCTTAATATTTTTATAGATTATATGCTTACGGTATTAATGTTTATCATATGAGATTAATTTTCAGATATTTTTTTCTCCATTTTCTTATTTTGCATTGTATTAGTATTGTATATGTTTTACTATATTTTTTCTTTTATCTTCATATGTCTTTATTATTATGTGTGTACTCATGTTGTGCTTAATTTATTTGACCCTTTTATGATACTTTTGTGTGTTTTAAATATCACATTTGTAATCTTTATATAATCATTTTTCTCACTTTTCCAGTTTTTTTTTCTTACGCTACTCTTTTAATTTCTTTTCGTAATGTTATGTTATCGACGTTCTCTTATTTAATATTTTTTTTTCTT
The DNA here is from genome assembly GCA_000411075.1 of Sisymbrium irio. NCBI lineage: Eukaryota > Viridiplantae > Streptophyta > Magnoliopsida > Brassicales > Brassicaceae > Sisymbrium > Sisymbrium irio. Next base: position 4,811 of record KE154670.1, on the reverse strand, counting down.
TGCCTATTTATCTATAAATGGATTAAGTTACATTTAGTAGTTATTATGTATTTCTAAAATCGTAAAATTAAAAATACATGCCGTTTGTCTCTTTTTGATATGTATTGTTACAATGTTTATCATAAAGAAATGAAAGTGTGAACGTCTGGCTTTTTACTCTTTGTGTCTATGTAGGTGGTTGTTTCTTCATTTTTCAGTAAGGTTCCTGATTAAGAAATACAATTTCAATATTAACAATCATATATGTTTAATGTTTTCTTACGTTTAAATGTATTATTTTACGTAATGTTATTTAACACTACGCCCTTTTCCCTGTTTTTTTTTTCCTTTTGATTACACTTTATTCAATGTTGATTAATGCGGCTGAATACTTCTTTATAATGAATACACAAAGTATATATACGCGAGGTTAATTAGGTTAAGATGTATTTAAACTAATTACAAGGAGATCCTTATAGTATTACTTATTGCCTTAACATGCCCCCTCAAGATAGAGAGACATGAGTCACTCCAATCTTAGACCTGAATTCCTAGAATCTTGGACGAGGCAACAGTTTTGTAAGGCCATCCGCTAGCTGATCCCTCGTGGAGACATGAAGGACTCAAAGAGCTCCTGATTGTATTTGGCCTAAAAAAGGGGTAGTCAATGGCTATGTGTTTCATCCTAGAGTGGAAGACAGGATTTGCACATAGATATGTGGCTCCAATGTTGTCACAGTATACTGTTGGAGTGATTGGCAGAGCGATCCCAAGTTCTCTAAGTAAGGAACAGACCCACCGTAGCGCAGATGTTCTGTTTGCCAAAGCTCGGTATTCGGCTTCTGTGGAAGAACTTGCGACTCCCTGTTGTTTCCTGGATGACCATGATAATGGTTGATTGCCCAGATAGATGATGTACGCGTTGGTGGAGACATAGTCATCATAGTCTCCAGCCCAGTCAGCATCAGAGAAGGCATGTAGTGTTGGTTTGACTTGTTTGCGAAGGAGGATGCCATGACTCAACGTTCCAGATAGATATTGAAGTACTCTCTGAGAAAGATGGTTGACAGCATAGGAGATGTCCGGTCTTGTTAAATTGAGATATTGAAGGCTGCCAACAACACGTTTGTATGCTTGAGGATCAGAGAGTAGCATGCCAGAGTTCATTGTGAGTTTTGTAGAGGCCAATAAGGGAGTCTCAACTGGTTTCGTGTTGAGCATATTGTTACGCGTGAATAGATCAGTGGTGTACTTCTTCTGCATCAGATGCAGTCCATATGGTGTGTGTATCACCTCGATGCCCAGAAAATATCCTAGATGTCCCAAGTATTTGAGAGAGAACTTATGAGCTATAGTATCAATCATTCGTTGAACCAGTGTGGAGTTAGTTCTAGTGACAAGAATGTTGTCAACATAGACAAGAAGATAAACATAGTGCTACTTGTGCTTAAAGATGAACAGAGACGTGTCGGAGAGACTGTTCCAGAACCCAGAATGGAGAAGAAATTATTTCAATTCAGAGTACCAAGCTCTCGGAGCTTGTTTCAAGCCATATATGGCCTTGCACAGTTTGCAGACATGTGTGGGCATATCAGCATCGGTGAAGCCAGGAGGTTGATACATATAGACCTCTTCATTGAGATGACCTTGCAGGAAATGCATAATTGACGTCTAGCTGACGTACTCCCAGTCATTATTAACAGCTAAACCCAGGAAAATATGAATGGTCATGAATTTTATTACAGGACTGAACGTGTCGGTGAAGTCGTTTCCCAGTTTTTGGTGGAAGCCTTTAGCTCCAATACGCGCTTTATAACGATCAATGGTACATTTGGATGGTACTTAATTGTAAAGACCCATCGGCATTCCACTATGTTCATATGCTTTGTTGCTTGAGAAAGATCCCATGTATGTGTTCGAGTAGTGTTGTTGAGTTCGGTGCTCATAGCTGCTGTCCAACGAGAATCTTTCATCGCTTGTTGCCAGGTAGTCGTGATCCAATGTGGATCACACTGGAGTTTTGCCATATGGTTATATTTGACAGTAGGTTTCGTGATCTTTTTTTTTAGCCCGGGTGGTCATGGGATGAGTGTTTGGTGGAGGGTGGGGCATGGTCGGTGTCGGAGCAGAGGATGGTTGCGTTTCAGTGTTTGTAGGCTGTGCTGGATTTGTGGTGATGGTGCAGGAACTGTGGTGAAAGGTAGATACGACGGATTGGAGACAGCTTCGTGATCTTCTGCCGGTGAGGAGTGGGAGAGAGATCAAAAAGGGAACTGAGTTTCATTGAAGCGTACATGGCCTGATGTGTATATACGGCCAGAAGTTGGGTCAAGACACTGATATTCACTTTGAGTGAGAGAATATCCAATGAAGATACAGGGAAGATATCGATTTTCGAGTTTATTAGGAGCGATTTTCGAGATATTGGTTTGCTAAGCAAATGGCCAGAGAGTGAGAGGCATATTGGCACTGGTGAGTAAAGATTGGCCGGTTTCTACAATGCGTCTGTGGTTTCTTTCAGAGAGACCATTGTGTTCTAGGGTGTGTGGAGGTGTCGTTAGGTGAGAGATTCCATGGGCAGAGAGATAGGGTCAGAGAGCTAAGTATTCTCCTCCTTTATCAGAGTATAGGTTGGTTATTTTTGTTTGAAATCGGTTTTCAACAAATGGACAAAAGGCTGTGAAAATATATGTGACTTTGGATTTGGCTGTAAGGAGAAATAACCAAGTACATCGAGTGAAGTGATCAACAGGAACAAGATAAAATTTATAGTTTTGTGTTGAGAGAACTGGTGATTGCCAAACATCAGTGAATAGGTATTCAAGGGGTTTAGACGAGATAATGGCACTTTGATTTAAAGGAAGTTTATAAGTTTTATTCAAAAACAATAATCATTGCATGGAATTGAATGAGAAACTGTGTTTGAGCAAGGTAAAAAAAACTGAGAAACAACTAATTTAAGAGTAGAGAGAGATGGATGGCCAAGACGACAGTGCCATTGTGAGAGAGTGGTTTTGGTGTCGAGTTGAGCAAAATAAGATGCAATAGAGGGAATGGAAGACACCGGCCACTCATACAAATCACCCTTCATTTGACCTTGGAGTAACTGAATTCCCGTGCTCAGATCCTTCACCTGAAAGTGCGCAGGGAAAAATTCAACAGACACTTGATTAGCATTGCATTTGCGATATACAAAGATCAAGTTTTTGGCAACATGACACACATAAAGGATATCATTTAGAATAAGAGATTTACTGGAAGTAAGGAGAGATATGGAATCCATGTGTGTAATGGGTAGGCTCGTCCATCAGCAATGGCAACTGTTTCTCCACCATTGTAAGGTTGGTGTAATGCCAAGTCGTTGAGATCTGAGGTCAGATGGTTGGTCGCTCCACTGTTAAGAATCCACAGAGGGACATAGTGACGCAGCGTATCAATGGTAACTCAGCTCAAATCTAGAGATTTATGTTAAATCTCCAGAGACCTGACTTCTTGAATCGAAGAACTTAATCAAATTCGATACAAGGCTCTTGTATTGACAACATAATCAAACCAGTGCAAGGCTTTAGAGAAAACTCTAGTTTATTATCTTTCAAAAACTAACTATCAAAGCCAACGTACAATGCCTTTATATAGGTCTTAGAGACGGTTTATAATAATCTAAGCCTCTTAAAAATAGAAAATCTGATAAAAGGAAAACATAGATAGAAACTGATATCTTTTAAAAGTCGTAAAATAATATTGTTGTTTGGCAGTGAAGGTATCATTATGCTGCATCAGGTCCCTCTGGGTGAGAAAGATTCGACCGCGAATCTGGAAAAGGGTCGGGGGGAACAAAACGGGACAGATAATGAACATTGAAGACATCCGAAGTTTTGGCGTTTGCCGGAAGTTGCAGATGATACACATTGTCATTAAAGCGCTCCAATACCGTGAGAGGACCTATCTTTTTTGCTTTAAGTTTGTTTTATTCATGAGCCGGCATCCGGTCTTTAATGAGAAATGCCCAAACATGATCACTAACTTGGAAGATAACACGACGACGATGAGAATCAGACGTAGCTTTATATTTCAATGAGGATGACTCGAGATTGGTGACCACTTGCACATGGACGTGAGAGAAAGTGAGATTAAGAGATTATGCAGCGGATTTAGGGAGAGATTAAGAGGAGATTAGTGATGAACAAGAGAGAGATTAGAGAGATTAGAATAGAGAGAGATTGGATAGAAAGAGACACTTCTCATTTCTTATCTTTACAACAATTAGTCTACAAATATTTAAAGGAACTAGAGCATAAAGAATATGCCAAAGGGATATTCTAGGACAACTAGAAAGTAAAAGCAAAAGCATAAAGCAAAAGTAAAAAGTGGACAGCTATACAACATCTAGCAATGGATAAGAAGGAAGCTTTAAACGTGGATAGCAAGTCTTCGAGAGAGTTCGGGCGCCCCAACTTTGCATGTACTTTGATCCGACATGGTGCAAAGGATGGGCTTCACGATCATCTTCCATTCTGACTCGAGTCATGGTAATTCTGTCATGACCCAATCCTTCAGAGACCCCACTTGGTCGGTAAATAGTTCGAGTCCGGTCAGCAAAGTGGTCGTTAGGTCGAGGATTCTGAATTCCACGACCATAAGGTCGTATCGAGTAGTCTGTGCGTACAGTCCTGCTGTCCGAGGCTATATTTTGGGTAACTTTCTAACGAGTCCTTCCCATGGGTGATCTGTCTCGAGTAATCGAATTTTCAGGTCCATCAGTACGGTGAATCTCATCTCTAACCTCGGATTGCTCGGATGGATCGTCGTCTTCTGACTCTAGCCCCATTCGT
>KE154669.1:8320-26416 GCA_000411075.1 Sisymbrium irio | reverse complement strand
TGCGCGTCTGAAGGAGGACGGACAGTGGGTGTGGCCACTTGATTTCCACTGGTGGGCGTAGATTGCGCTGTTCATGGGCAGACCTAGAGGGATTAACGAAAGGAAATACAAAGGAAAGCAGACACGGCTGTCACTGTTTCCCGCAGCTTTTTTTCACCGACGCTGGTGGGTGTGCGGTTACGTTGGGACACCGGCGCAGGGTGTGCTGCAGTGTTTGTTGTTTGCTATTGTTTTACTGGATGTTCTACCTATATGCTTGTGCTATGATGTGTGTTGTTTGATGGATGTTGTTCTTAACTTCTCTCGCTGAGCATTGTTGATATGCTCACTCCTCCTTCTTCCATGTTGGTGGGTTTGGTCATGGCATCCTGGGATCCTAATTTGGTAAGAGACATGCTGTCTTAGCCCGCGTAGCTAGAGACATGTGTCTTGATATCGCCGACCATTTCAGTTATGGTGGGTCGGGGTGTCACAATTATACTATTACACCATCCAGTGTTCTTACAGTGAAGTTGTAGAATATCTTTAGATAAAAACACATAGAACACCAAAAATTGACCACTCTTTATCTCTGTCTCGATGAATCAGACTGTCTGGCTCATTTAGTCCACGACAAGAAACAAAACCAAATTGGTATCTTATTTCCTCAAAAATTCAACTAACACAAATCAATAAAATCCTCAATTAGAGTCCGGTTCTTAACTTTTTTTTCTTTTTATATTATTTTTGTATATGTTTGTTTAGAATTTCTTTCTAAAACCTTATTTTGGAATCTGGAATTAGTTTTCATTATGAATGATGAAAATAGATGAACGCGGAAAATACTAGAAAAATGAGAGAAAATCATTACTAATATTTATGATTTCTAACGTTTTACAAGAATCAATGTGAAAGAGCAAGTAGAATTTACATACCTTTGCTGAGGTTTCTTTAGATGTTTTTCAGTTTTGGAAGGATGATGTTGATGGCTTTCAAAGACCGAGAAGTGTTGTTCTGTAGTTTGAAGTTTTTTTAATAAATTCGGGGAGTAAAGTGAATTACCAAAAAAAATATGAAAGAACAAGTAGAATTTAATCCCAAAAATATGAATGGAATCCAAAAAAATATGAATTGAATTTGTCTGTCAAAAATTGGTTGTTTCTGCTTTTCATCTTTGTGCTCGTTTTTGTTTCTCGAAAATAATATTCAACATCTTTATATATTACATTTGATTTGATATTTATTGAAATTTATTCTAGTTGAATGAGTTGTTATGAATCAAAACACTTTATTGCCATTTTAAAGATTTTGTTTTTTTTTCGTTTTTGTTGACAAGCTTTTGGTTTATTTTAGAGTTGTTGATACAAATCTCTAAAAATAATTTATTAACAATTTGAATAAGTTTCTAGTTTATTTTAGAGTTTATACAAGTTCTGATTCGACAGATATGAATCATACGATCATGTCATTCACTTTATGTAAATTTATACCCACCATTTAACTCCATTTCTTTTTTATCTTTAAATCATATTTTAAGCAGTTCCATTTATCAATAATCTTTTTTAAATATCTGAAAAATATAATATTAATAGTTTTATTTTAAATAAGTTATATAACTAAATAAAATTATTGTTAGGTACAGTGTTACAACTCTCTTTGGAATTACCGACCTAAATTTTTTTTTTAATTCATTTATTAGTAATGATACTTTTTATTTATAAAAAACTAAAAAAAATATTGAAATAGTAATATATTTACACAGTTATATATATAAATTTGAAGTTTTTGAGAATATCTTCCCACATAAGCTGATATCCATATTTTTTTTTCTATTTTTTTATTTTTTCTTTAAATTCTTCTGATAAATACTCCAATAAAAATGCTTTAACGTTTGTAAGCCTCTCCTTCAATATTTTAGTGGACCTAAACTTCGAAATCGGGGTTTATATTTTAACAATAGATAAATTACAAACTTTAGCTATTTCTTCCAAGTTCTTTTGATTCAATTCGAAAATGGATAATCACGTGTCAGTAGCTCGTTAAGGTAACTCCATGCAGCAGTGACACGCATACGTGACTCTTCTTCTCTATTAGCCTTACTGTCCACTTCAAACGCGCATATATCCGGCCTCATCGTTCGCCACGTGTCTCCGTTCACCTCTCCGTTATATATTCTTCAAGTTTCGTCATTAACAATATCACAAAAATAGTATAATAAAAAAATACAAAAAATCATAAAATTTCTCAAGAACAGAGAAAAGAGATAATGGCGGATCTTCATCAACAACAGCAACCAATGACACGAAACCACCACGAATCATCGTCACCATCGACTCGTCAAACGGTGAGATTCCTAACGGCAGCGATGATCGGCATGTCACTGCTAGTGCTCTCGGGATTAACGCTCACGGGAACGGTGATTGGTCTGATCGTAGCGACGCCACTAATGGTTCTCTTTAGTCCGGTGCTAGTGCCAGGGGTGATAACGATGGGACTTTTAACGGCAGGATTCCTATTTTCTAGTGGTTGTGGGGTGGCGGCAGTGACGGCATTATCGTGGATCTATAGGTATGTCACCGGGAAACATCCCATGGGAGCTGATAAAGTAGATTACGCGAGAACGAGGATTTCGGAGAAAACGAAAGAGTTGGGACATTATGCTCAGCAGCAAACACACCAAACCACAACAACTAATCATTAATTATAAAGCTAAATAATGTTATGGATTTATGCAACTTTTAATTTTCTGTTAAATTTTGGTTTGTGTGATGGTCTCAGCTCACAACGTTAAATTATCCTACGAGTGCGTTTTTATTTTTCCTTTTTTCTTTTTTCTAGTACTGGGTCTATGTACTGGCCATTGTTCTTACCCTTTACTTATTTTGGGAATATATATGAAATTTTTCTTCCATATGATGCATACAATTGTTATTTATTTATCTATTTTTGGTTCTTAAACTGTCTTTAAATTGCATAGTGTTATTTACAATATTGGTGAATTGCGAACTTTTGACCAAATGCTTTGAAATTTCAGATTTCAATATATTCTAAACATGTGCTAAATGATTACATGTCTTTAGTTTTACAACATATTCAAGCAAATCTGTAGTAACCCTGAACTGCAGCTTATTTTGATGGGAAAGCTTTACATATTGATCTTTCATCCTCTCGGTGAGTATCTTACTGGATACAAGCTTGCCTCAGAACGTCTATTTTGTAGTTTCAGTACACTGGTTATTGTGTACACTGGTTATTGTGTATTTTGTAGTTTCAGTACACTGGTTACATATTGATCTTTCATCCTCCCGGAAAGATCAATATGTAACCATTATCCCGCCTATTTTGTAGTTTCAGTACACTGGTTATTGTGTATACCTTGCACTTGTAGATGATTGTCGTCATAGAAAGAGACTGGTTTTGTTTGAATTTGAGCTGATTATATACTCTATTTTTTTTTTGTCACTTGCTTTTCAAGTATCTATGAAATTTGAAAGTCGGGAATTGGGATTACTATACAGAATGGTAGATTTTAATAGATTTCAATATATTTCGTTAGAGTTCTCGAGTGGATGCACGCTTGAATACGAAATACGAAGTACTTTCTGATATCTTTTCCTAAGAGCTTTTGAGCTCTCTCTTTATTAGATCATATGTTAAGAGAACTAATATGTTAAGAGAACTAATATGTTGTGTGTAGAAAGCATTGTGTTGAGTACTGTATCGTGCTCTTTGGTCTCAAGCATGAGTCACCGGCGAACGTGGAAGCTGCAAAAGAGTGGAGAGACAACAGAACAGAGTTTAGGAAGGAAGTGAATTGCTGTGTGAGAGGATCGCAAGTGCCATGCATTTTCTGTGCTGTAGAAATTTCGATCTTAAGCTAAAAGAGGGCGTAAGAAGAAGCAGAAGATGTGTGCTCAGAAGCTTATTTTTTTTATTTTGGTGTTGGGTATGTACATTTTCAGCTGCTGGAAGCGAAAAGAGGAGCAGTGCTAGTGTGGGAGATTTGAACAATGTTAATAAAAAAACCTTTCTTGACGTGGTTAAGATGCAAGTGTCTTGTAACATTGATGTGTACGATGCATTTAGTTAACCTTGAAAGCACCATAATCTGTGTAAGTGGCAAAGAATATATGGCACATGCTCGGATTCATCTGATATGATTTTTGCCCGCATAACATTGTGGAATTGGTTTTAGCTTTATAATATTATGACCAATATTTATGTTTGTCTCCCTCTCCCTAGGTATTAGAGTTAGTAGTTATCGCCTGTTTTTTAGTCATGGTTTACTTGGATATCTTATAATTAAGATTAGAAGAGAGAAAGAGAGAAAGGGACAGATTGTAAGATATTTACAAAACACATGTTTATTTTTATTTTGGACATGTAAAACCTAGGTTTAATTAATTTTGTAAGGTTTTGTAAGGTTTCAAAAATATTTATAAAATTTTATTCAATAATTTAAAGTATTTTAAGATTTTAATTTTATTTTTTATAAATGTTTATAAATTAATTTTACAAGATCTTATAATCAATCTAAGGTTTTATAAATCATTTTATAAGAGTTTTTTTAATAAAATTTATATGGTCTGAAAAAATATCTTACAAAAACTTAGACAGTTATGATTAGTCCTTTAGTATAAACTCATAAATGAATTAAGAAAACATCTCTAAATGATTAACAAACTCTGATAAATTGATAAATATTTAAACTCTTTCAAATGATTTATAAGTGCTTACAAATTATTTATAAACACTTGTTGAATATCATGATTCTTAAATGGAAGCAATCAACTATCTAAAAGTGATATAAAAACATTAAACAGATTTATAAACCTTTATAAATGGAAACAATCAATCATCCAAAAGTGGAACAAGAGATGTCAAAGAGATTTATAAACACTTACAAATAATTTTTATATCATATAAATTTAGACATTTCTATAAATAGATTTATAAATCATTATAAATTTTATGTTATAAATAAATATAAACCTCACTTATAATTAATTTCTAATATTTATTTATCAATGATCTATATTATACCCTTATAAAATGATTTATGTTGTAAAAATATTGTGATATCGTTATAAAATAGAATTTCAAACTATAACACACTATATATTAATCTATAAAAAGTGTTTATAAAACTTTATAAGGTTTTATAAGTGTTTATAAAGAGTAAAACTAAGACTTTGAGTGAGTGGTGATACTTGTGATTTTTATTCATCTCATACTTGTGTATGTTTGTGTATACAACAACATTACAAACCACCTATTTTTAGGGGTCAAAAAGAGATTAGAATGATGACATGTGACTAATCTCTTTACATGATGACTTTAAGTAATAAGATGACTCTTAACATGACTAATGTCTTACAATGACACTTATAAACATAAGTGATGAATAATCACATATTTCATAACACTCTCTCTTGAGTATTCATCACTATTTGATTTGCTGCATTCTGCTTCGTTAAAAACTTTATCATGAAAAGACCCAGTGAGACAAAACCATGGTAAAGGGAAAAGGAGTGCAGTGCACAATAGCTCCCCCTCATGAGAATATCACTTGAGATCCTTGATAAATGTCTTCGAAAACTTCACTTGAACGAATTTTTAGAATTCTGAGGATCATTCTCTTTAATTCTCTTGATATTATTTATATCTGAAAAGGGATTTAGAGGAGCAAGGGATTTTATTTGTGTGTTCTATGGTGCCTCGTTAAAACATTATTATGGAAAAACTCAATGGGACAAAAACCATAAAAATGAAAAAGAGTACAACCACACACACCATCATATTTCGCCCCCTTATAATATTCACTTATGTGATCAATGAGGAGGTTTCAAACATCAACTCTATAATAAAATATGATCAGAGAGAAGGTTTATATACTTCTACTTCATAAATGATTAAGGAGGAGGTTTAACCTACCACTCCATAAAATATGATTTCACGATATTGAGTTTCACATAATCATCATTACTCAATGGGCTATATAAATCAAGTCCTTTGATTATTGTTGCCACACTTATTCAGTTGCATCTACCACATGAGATTATTTCTCATTTTATAATAATTCTCATGTTTATATTACTTTAGCACAAAGACTCATTTATACCCAACTGATTTATTACCTTTAATCATATAAATTATTATATTTCTTAGAGATTTTCATTTTAGTGTCTTTTAATTATTTTCAATCATTTATTTGTATACACTTTCAATAGACTTTATTTCATGATCATCTTTCTCATTTATCATATCAACTGCTATATTGCAAACAAACATATTATTGACGTCGATTTTTTTTTGTGTTTCCATTTTATTCCACACATGACATAATTTTATTTAGAATTCTTTGACTCATGCCTTAGTTTCTTTCTTTGTTATTTTTAATGTCTCTTCTTAGAGATCATTCATAATATCTCAGATTGACCATTATTAATTCATGCTCCTTTTATTTTCTGAGAATTTTGAACCATGCTCATTAGCAGTTTGATATTGTCTTTCTATGACATCAACTTTTATTGGAGCATCTACAACTGGAATATGTAACTTTGTCACTTTATTTGGGTCAGTAAATATGATTGGAAACATTTACTAATGAATTATCTTTTGTATTTTTTAATTCATATTATTGAGTTCGAGGATCAATGATAATTCATTACAACTCATTTTATTTTTCAGCTGTTTATTTTTTTCTCCCCCTTAATATTGGAAAGACTTATTTATTTATATCTTAATCTATAAATCGAGCCTTAGTTAAATCCCTCACGGATCGCTCAAGATTTATGATGATTTATATCCAAAATATATTCTCATCCTCCATTAAGGATTCATCTTAGATCTTTGTGGTGGAGCAACTGGAATGTATATCATACATCCAAAAATCTTAAGATGGAAAATATTTGGTACCTGACCCAAAACCAATTATGGGAGAATTATTTATTACTTGTTGGCTTGATGAAAATCAATGCTGCTGCATTTTATATCTGAACAATCTCTCTAGATGTTCAGCACTTATAAGCAAAAGGTCATAAATTCACCATAAATTATTAGGATGCATGGTGGGTGATCAGTCGACCATCATCTTCTTATATTCATATCAAATCTATTTTGACTGGTGAAAGCTGTATTATTTATCTCTCTTATTAGCAAGGAGCATATATAATTTATTACTTTTTGCATCTTTATTGAACCGCAATGGTCTAACCGGTTCATGCCAAACAACAATATTTTTTCATAAACTTCTGGTTTACTAGAGTCTTTTATCTCCATTATTTTATCTTTGTGAAGTACTAACCAGTAGAGAATGCAAATAAGTCTCAAAATCCCATGAATTTATTTTATTAAATTGGGGATTATTTAACTCTCTCCCTCGAGATTATAAAATTCCAAGTTTATCAATCTCAGATTGAATCCCAATTTAGAATCGATAACATACCCTACTTAAGTCATGTAATATAATCTTTTCGATTCTTTTAATTTTTGAAACTTATAAATGCAAATGAATCTTATAATTTGCATTCTTATAGGCATTCATATATATGCTCTTTTTGACATTTCATAAGCTTTTCATTAGCTTGGATTGTACTTACACAACTTTATATCATGATAGAAATATCTTATATTCATTATCTTATTTATTTTCACTTCTGGTAAGAATCTGAGTTCTTAAAAGAAACTCATTGATCTCAAACTTAACTTTGACCATATCCATATCCACATTCATATCTAGAATCACTTTTGTATCTTTTCTTAACTAGTGTTATTGGTGTGGTCCTTTTATTCCTTATCATATAATAGCGCACTTGCTATTAAGGAATATAACCAATAAAATGTGATGTGTGAATTTTCATCAACTCATTATTTTGATCCATCTCAATGAGATCATTTATAAGTATATCGTACTTTTAACAAATTTTTATATATTAATGTGTCCACATGACAACATTATTTATGTGGAACATAGAGCATATTGTTTCTAACATCTCTTCATCATTGATTTTCTTTTCACATAATTCCAACTTAAGATTAATCTCCAATATAGCTTTACAAATTTATGTAAAGATCTCAAGTTTTATAATGAGCTGGTAATATCACATTCTATTGGCCATTCATTCTAAAGAATCTGTGGATATTTTAAGTCAAGTATTTGAAATTGAGACCCTCACAAGATATTTCATGGCCATTCTCTTAATTAAACCAAGACAAAATAATATTTCTATAAACATCATTTTCTTCAGTTGATTGTATCATGTCATTAAACATCATTAATAAAATTATTTTGATAAAAACACAGTTTTATCACAATACTCTCAAATAATCAAGCATGCAAAGCAATTCAAATTCAATTTCAAAGCAATTCAATTGATTTCAAGAAATAACATTCAACTTCATCTATCTTAAAAATGAAATTGACATAAATTAAATGTTACCCCCTTCTGGAATATAATGGATGGAAATGATTTCAGCAAAGTAATGGTAAGAGATGATCGTACTGATAACATATTGTAAAAATGTTGTGATAGAGCTATATAATAGAACTTCAAACTATATCACACTATATAATAATATATATCGAGTGTTTGTAAGACTTTTTAAGGTTTTATAAGTTTTTATAAAGAGTAAAAATAAGACTTTGAGAAAGTGGTGATACTTGTGATTCTTATTCATCTCATACTTGTGTATGCTACAACAACATCACAAACCACCTAGGGGCCAAGAAGAGATTAGAATGATGACACCTAAGAGATGGACTAATCTCTTTACATGATGACTTTACATAATAAGATGACACTTAACATGATGACTAATGTCTTACAATGACACTTATAAACATAAGTGATGAATAATCACGTATTTCATAACAATTTACACTTTATATATAAAATAGAAAAGCTATTTCTAAAGGTTATTTTATAAATGACTTATATATGTTTATAAAATGATTTCTAAATCCTTATAAAATGATTTATAAACAATTAACTGATGAGCTTTATATCCTTACAAAATGATTTATACACCTTTATTAAATGATTTATAAAGCTTTATAGTATATCTATAAACTCTTATAAACCAATTTATATATAAACACTTTATGAATGATCTACATACCTTATTTACAAATAATTTATAAAACTGATTTCTAAAGGTTACTTTATCAATTATTTATATAGCCTTATAATGATTTATAACAATGAACTTATTTATAAACCCTTATAAAATGATTCATATATCCTTATAAAATGATTAATAAACATTTATAAAATATTTATAAACCCTTGTAAACCAATATATAAATTCTTATAAATCAATTTACAAACTCTATTTGTATACTTTGTAAATTTTGTACATACCTCATTTATTAAAAAAATTGTAAAAATTTATTTCTAAAATTTAATTTATAAATGTTTTATATAGCCCTCAAAAATGATGTATAAACCCTTATACAATTATCTATAAAATTAACAATATATATATATATATATATTTAAAATTCATATAATTCGAAATAATATTTTATAATCCATAATTAAGAAATCTGAAAAACCCATAAAAGCAAAAACAAATTGGAATTAGATGTTAATTACCTAAAAATTCTACAAAAATAAAGTCTTTATATGAATAAAATGGTTTTCAAAATAGATTTTTAATAATATATAATGTGAAACTAAATATAACTTATGAATAAACAAATTTCTTAGTAAATCATATGACAAAAATCAAGATGTCTATATTTCAGAAGGGGAGAAAATAAAAGTGAGTAAGAAAATTATCAATTTATAAGAATAGATAAATGAATATGGATTACAAAAAATTACAAATATAAAAGATGTTAGTATAAATGACGTTAATGGATTAATATAAATTAGAATTAGAAATAATATACATTACCAAAAATTAGAATAAATTTAATAAATATTAAAATATATGAATTTAAAAAAAAATAGAGAACGTAAGAAAAATATCAATAAATTTTTATTAATAAAAAATAATTGGATTTTTGTAATCTAAATCTAAATATTGTATATTTTTAATATTTTTAATATTTTTAGTATTTAAATATAATGAATGGACATGAGACTATGTTAAAAATATATATATTTCAAATTCTTTAAATTATAATATTAATAAATTGATATATAGTAAATTATGCACTATTAACTAATTGTAAAGCTAATAAATAATTATCTTCATTCACTTACTTACTTCTCAAACTAATTTAGATATTTTTTATTTATTTGATATAAGTGGAAATCAAAATATCTACTTTTTTTGTTTTTTATAATCATTGATGCGAACGTACTCCCCAAGCAGGATACTTAACGCGTTAGCTACAACATTGCATGGTTCGACACACACATAATCTTCAGTTTATATAAAAGTTGAGGTTAAATATCATTAAAAGTGGTCACATAAGATTAAAAACTTTTTAAACAACCAATAATATCATTCAACATAATCATTTAAATTTAAAAAATTTACTAAATTTTTTAATAATATTATTAATAGAAAATACATAAAAACAATTATCTATAAATTTCTATTAAACAAAACAATAAGCTTAATATTAGATTAAGAAACTTTTCAATTTAAAGTATAAGATAAAAAATTTACTTATAAATGTTTATCAAACAAAAAATATACTTAATATATATTAAAAATTAATTTAAAATAATTATATTATTCTTATAATTAACTATATAATAATTTATTAGTTGATATTGGCAAGAAAAAAAAATTAAAATTTGAGTTTAAATTCCATTGAAAATAATCATGGAGGACTAAAAATTTAAACTCACTAATAATATCACTCCACATTTAATTTAAATTTTGTAATTGTATTACTAATAGAAAAAAACATAAAAATAAATTATGTATAAATTCCTTTTAAACAAAAAATTAAATTAATATTACATTAAGAAACCTTACAATTTCAAAAATAACTAAAACAATTATTATCAAACAAAAAATAACTAATATTATATTATGAAACTTTCTATTTTAAAAGAATAATCTTATTTACATAATAAATTATATATATATATATATTTATATTTGATATTGGTGAGAAAAAAAAAATAAATTGAGGCTAAATGCCATTGACAATATCCACATAAGACTAAAATTTAACCTCATGAATAGTATGATTCCACACCATCACTTAAATTTAAGAAAATTTCTAAATTTTTTATTTTAGTTATTTATACAAATACATAAAAAGGAAATAATCTATAAATTTCTATTAAACAAAAACAAAATTAGTACTAAATTAGGAAACCTTCCAATTTTAAATATAATATAGGAAATTATATATAAATTTTTATCAATGAAAAACTCAACTTAATATTATATGAGGTAACTTTATAATTTTAAATAATGATGTTATTTTTATAGTTAACTATATATAACCTATAATTGATATTGGTGACAAAAAACTTAGAATAAATTTAATAAATAACTATATATAAAATTATTAAAAATTAGAGAAGGTAAGAATTTAGAGTCACTTAAACATAATAATATCTTAGCATAAGAATTTAGAGTCACTTAAACAAAAATAATATATTGAGTTTAAGATATTTATTAAGATATTTTATAGATTTAAAATGAGAGTTCATTTAGAGGTTGAGAGAGAAAAATTTATGATATGATATAAAATATTATTAGAAACTATTTTAGAGATTTTTCATTTAGTTTAACCATTATATGATCAATTGATTATTATCAGTAACTTCTCAAATTTTGAAGGTTGTCAACACGATTGCATTTGTTCTGAAAATTGAAATTTTACTTTGAAGTTAATAATCTACAGTAAAATTTAAATATCCTATATAAAAAGTTATAAATTATTGAAACTAAAATATTAAATTGTATTCTATTGTTCAAAAATAAAGTATGTCAGCTTTGTAAAAAACATTTAAAAAAATTTTGAAACTAGAAAATAATTTAGATATAGAGAATTATATAAATTTTGATATGAGTATAAAACTATTATTTAATTAAATTAGTATAATTTATTTTATTAATTTCTAAATAAATACATAATTAAAAGCTTTAAATAAGAGTAAGCAAATATTTTTAAAATGAAAACTGTACTTTTAGATAAATTTAAAAGGTGATAATGTTTGAAACGAGTCTAATATGCAAATATTTATAAGATGAAATATATGTATAGAAAAATAATATATTGATAAAAAGTTATGAGTTATTAACAAAAAATATTGAATTTGCATAAAAATGTTAGAATTTTATTTTCAAAACTATACGATAATAGAAAATAATTTATATGATGTGAATATATATATATATATATAATTTATAAACTTAGAATATATTTTATTAAATATACTAAAAATATAGACTATAAATTATTTAACAAAAACAATCATAATAACTTTCATGGAATAATATATTAAATAAAAACATTATACATACAAATAGTTGATTCATTAATAATATTCAAATTTATCAATAAAATTTTGCTATAATAAATCAATATAAATTGATCCTATTTTAAAAAATATTATTATTGATAATAAATAATTAAAAAATTATATGAAAAACCTAGTTTACATTAAAAATAAGGAAGTTGTATTGAATATAGCAACAGGTGATCTAAACAATTCCTTTTCCCAAGGTATTTCTGACCATTCGACAGATTAATTAACATAATATCCCTATTCACCATCCAATAAAATCTACTTTCTGTTGAACTATGTTCTTATTTATGCATCAGAAAGTCTTAGGGAGAAAAATGTTTTTCTATTTTCTCTTCCTAAACCTTGATAACTCACCTTGTTTTATAAGTGTGTAGGAGTAGGAATCCTGATGTACCATCATACGCACCAGTTGTATGTAGGTATAACGGGTCCTCATTCCTCTTAGAGGACGAATACAGACCAAGTTCAAGAATTATTCCAGAATACCCTAGAAATCAGAAGCAGTTGAAGCAGACCACTCTGAAACAAGCTGACAAAAAACTTCCAATCAATTACCAAATTTATTTTTAACTTATTTATCATTAACTATTTTGAGTATTTTATTTTCTTTTCATGTTTCTTTCATCTTATTTTTAACAAATATAGATAATTATATCATCTATATAATAGATATTTTTGTACATATACTATAATCCAAAATTTTATAAACAAATATAAATTATAATAACTGTAAAACAGAAATTTTGATATTTTTAATTAAAAATAAATAAATATTTAAATTTTGTTATTATGGGATGGTTTATGATTAATATTTTGTGATTTTTGATTATTTTATCAAATTTTTAAAAAGAAACCTTGATTAATCATATTTTTACAATTGAATCACATTAGAAAAATACTATATTAATAATTCTAATTTTGACATTAACTTATTATAAACTAGTAAATACATACATTATTTTATCATATGGTGAAATAAATTAAAGTTGGTACTTATATAATTATTATTCTCTATTATAATTATGTTATATATATATATATCTGTTTTTAGGAGCAATTTTTCAAGAAATCTTAGAATGGAACAATTAAATTAGAAACTACATTTCATAGAGAAAGAGATTGGGAGAGAGACCTTATGGATTCAGTGAAGAGACGACGAACACTGACTCAGAATGGTTTATCTCAGCGAGCATTGGCATTAAAGAATTGAATTTAAAATTTAACTTCCTCATTGTGAACTTGGACTATATTAAAATAAAAACCTACAAACAACAACAAAAAAGTACCTACCAGAGATTGTTAATGCCCATGTGCTAATCCAGTTCAAAATTAAATAATGGGCAAAGCCCATGTAATAAGCCGTTATTAATAGTTTATTCATAAAACCACATAAAAAAGGTAAGCGGTAATCAAACGAACATATTTTATTCAGTTAATTTGAGTTGCAATCATTTCGAATGAATCAAATTTGGATCCCCCTCTGCACATTGACTTTCTTGTTTTCAGAAGAGATGTTGAAAATTATGAATCCTCCTCCGCAGTTGCTTGCTACTTTGAAAAACCTTTGAAGAAGCTGAGGAAAGAACGATCATCCATCTATTTCCCCCACATTTTCTCACTGCCAGGTTTCATTTTATATATATATCTCTCTCTCTCTGATCGAAACTAATCTAGAGTTTTAGTCTCTCTTAGTGTTGCGTTTCTCGTTTTCTTCTGAAAGTCAAACGCTCGTTTCCATTTTTATACTCATTTCCATGGACTTCATTTTCTTCTACAGTCTCAATAAGGAATTAAAATCTATATACTTATAAACATGTATCACTAGAGGGGTAACCTTGTGAGGTGGTGGCTATATCTTAAGCCAAAAACCTTTTGTGGGGGGAGTTGTTATTGTAGCTATATCTTGTTGATGCAGGTTTCAATAATTGGAGAATGGAAAGATCTTTAGCGATGCAATCTGTAAATGAGAATCTCAACAGTGTTAAAGGACGTTTAAAGAAGGTTTACGGGAAGATAAAAACTTTTGAAAACTGGAGGAAGACAATCTTGTTAGTTTGCGTTGTTGCTTTGGGTATTGATCCTTTGTTTCTCTTCATCCCTGTGATTGATTCTCCTAACTTCTGCTTCACTTTCGACACGAAGCTTGGAGCAGTAGTTTCTGCCCTTCGTACCTTTATTGACACGTTCTATGTGATTCACATCATTTTCAACTTCATCACCGAGTTCATTGCTCCTCGTTCTCAAGTATCTTTACGAGGCGAGTTAGTTGTGCATTCTAAGTCTATAGTGAAACGACACTTCCTCTTCCACTTCATTGTTGACATTTTTTCCGTTCTCCCTATTCCTCAGGTGTGTTTCACTTCCTTTTTATAGTGATATGTAGCAATACAAGAGATGCTGATCAATGAAAAAAATAAGAATTTTGTAGGTTGTTGTTCTCACTCTAATTCATCGGTCTGACTCGCTGGTGTCAAAAGAGATACTGAAATGGATTATACTTTCTCAATATATACCAAGAATCATTCGTATCTATCCCATTTTCAAAGAAGTGACCAGAGCCTCAGGTACAATAGCAGAAACGAAGTGGATTGGAGCTGCGTTCAACCTTTTCCTCTACATGTTGCACAGTTATGTAAGTCTTTGCTATTAGTTTACTTATACAGCAAAAAGAATAGGTTTATAACAGGGATGATGGTCAGGTGTTTGGAGCTTTTTGGTACCTGAGTGCAATAGAAAAGAAAAACAAATGCTGGCGTGAAGCGTGTGCTAACATATCCGGATGCAATCTCAAACATCAGTACTGTGGACGAGGTGGTGGAAACAATATTCGGTATTTGAACACTTCATGTCCATTAATCGAACCTGGCGATATCAAAAACTCCACAGTCTTCAACTTTGGTATGTACATTGATGCATTGAAGTCAGGGATTGTAGAGGTAAAGCCAAGGGATTTTCCAAGGAAGTTCTTTTACTGCTTTTGGTGGGGTCTTCGAAATATTAGGTTTGTACATTTCAACTCTATCATAACAATGATCTGAAGTTCATAGCTTAACGTGGTCTTTACCAATTACAGTGCTTTAGGACAAAACCTAGAGACAAGCAACTCTGTAGGGGATATTGTTTTTGCTATCATCATCTGCGTCTCTGGTTTACTATTGTTTGCTGTACTCATTGGAAACATTCAGGTAATATGCTCATACATGGCATCTAGATTTTGATCTCATAGAGCTGATTCTTAGAAGATTCTTTTGGTGATCATAGAAGTACTTGCAATCAACTACAATTAGATTAGATGAAATGGAGGAGAAAAAGAGAGACACTGAAAAATGGATGTCGAATCGGATGCTACCAGAGTATCTGAAGGAACGCATTAGGAGATACGAGAATTACAAATGGCGAAAAACCAGAGGCATCGAAGAGGAAGCTCTTCTTCATAGCCTTCCGAAAGATCTCAGACTTGAAACCAAACGCCATCTTTACATGACTCTCTTAAACAGTGTACGTTCCATTTATTCTTATTGATTGATTTGTGTATCTCTCAGCTTCACATTTATATAGTTATTAACAGATAGCTTTTTGACTTGTCAGATTCCTTGGCTCAACATGATGGATGATAGTTGGTTGCTCGAACAACTGTGCGACCGTGTGAAGTCTGTGTTCTACTCAGCGAATAGCTACATAATGAGAGAAGGTGACCAAGTTGGGGAAATGCTGATTGTAACGAAAGGGAGTTTGAAATGTATGATCGGATCTAGTGACATAACTGGCTACTATGAATATGATTCATCTTACCTTCAAGCAGGTGACATATGTGGAGATCTTCTCTTTTGGATTCTTGATCCACATCCTTCTTCTGGCCTCCCAACCTCAAATAAAACAATATTGACTCTAACCGATGTTGAAGGCTTCATTCTCTTGCATGATGATCTTAAGTTTGTAGCTTCTCATTTCAACCGTTTTCATAGCAACAGACTAAAACACATGTTTAGGCAAGGCTTCAAAACCAATGTAGCCGCTGAGGTTCTTTATTTTATTTACTACCTTTAATCAAATCACGAGACTCTAATTCCCTTTTTCAGGTTCTATTCAGCGCATTGGCAGTTATGGGCGGCTTGCTTTATACAAGCAGCATGGAGGGAACGTTACAGAAGGAAGCTTTCTAAGATGTTACATGCCGAAAGAGACTATCAGAAGATCCCACAAGGTACACAACTCAATCTTGGAGCAACTCTTTATGTGTCGAGATTTGTGTCCAAAGCATTGAGGAATCGACGGCAAAATGCAGCAAAGTGTTCAGTCACTCCAAATATGTTACCCTCAGTACCTCATAAACCAGCTGATCCCGAGTTTTCAAAGAATTAATGAAAGTGTATACGTAAAAGAAAATTATATAGTGTATACTTAAAAGAAA
Source organism: Sisymbrium irio (assembly GCA_000411075.1). Taxonomy (NCBI): domain Eukaryota; kingdom Viridiplantae; phylum Streptophyta; class Magnoliopsida; order Brassicales; family Brassicaceae; genus Sisymbrium; species Sisymbrium irio. Next base: position 9,577 of record KE154669.1, on the reverse strand, counting down.
ACGATATAGTGTATACTTAAAAGAAAATACAACAGAGGAGTGATGATTGAGCATGAGTGAGCTCACACCCTTTAGTTATGTGGTCGTCTGATTTTGGTAAGGAAAATTTGTGAACAAACTTGGAAATGTGAATATATTGTGTCGGTACAGACACGAATCTTGATAGATTGCTGTTTCTATGTCAGTTCTGCTAAACAGATAATTAAAACTTAAATTTATGTCTTGAAACTGCAATATTCCTAAATTTATATCTTGAAAAGTGAACCACATGGATAAAATATCAATTTGAATCAACGACGTGAATATCTTGAAAGATGAGCAACGTGGTTGAGATACAACTTGTCTGACAATCATTTTTTTTTTTTTCATCCATTCGTTCTAGGCTGCATCGATGCAGATGACAGACATATCTCGAAGCTTTTAATCTATATTTCGAAAGGAAGAAAATAAAAAACGAAGAACTTATCAGTCTATAAATAACTCTCGAATTCTCACTTCAACTAAATACAAATAAATCGAAAAATGGCTCGTCTTCGTATGATCCACTTCCTCTGCATAATCATTTTCACTCTCACAAACACATCACACTCTATACATGAAAAACCTCAAGCTTTTCTACAACCTATTCTAAAAGACAAAACCACAAATCTCTACTACTCTCCCTTATCCATCGGCGTTAACGTGCATAACATCAATCTCGCCATCGACCTAGGTGGTTCCGCGCCATTGTTGCTAACCTGCGCGGCAGCCGCCAAATCCCGTTCTTACCACCCTATCAAATGCGGCTCCTCTAGATGCAAACAAGCCAAGCCAGACTCTTTCTCCTGTCCCAACAATAGTTCCAAGAAAGTCACATGTCACAGATCCTTCTCCACTTCCTTCACTGAGCAACCCATCAAAGCTCGTCTCCTCCGAGACACTGTATCGTTGTAAATCACTTTTGTGATTTCATTTATGAAATCTAACCCAAGAACTATCTAGATTAGATTTGATTTAATTTAACCTAAAAACAGTTTCTTAGAGAAGAAAAAAGAAACACTAACCTTGATCCATATTCTCTTTTGACTTGTTATGAAATCAATACTTCAATTGATTTTCTCCTCTCTTTAACCCATTCCTTTATGTGATCTTTTGATGGAGAAGATCACCAAATGTTCTCCTTTTTAGTTTCTTTGATGGTGGTTATTGTTTTTAATTGTGATCAATTATTTCCTTACTAGGATACCACTATTTATATAATCTGATAGTTGTGACTTG
>KE154666.1:191941-221213 GCA_000411075.1 Sisymbrium irio | reverse complement strand
TCTCTGGACATGACCTGTTGTTTTTGGATCAAACACACTTCCGATAAAGCTGTAAACTTCAGCGAAATTCGGCATCACTGTGTTGCAAAACAAACTCGTAACCAGTATATATTGCAAAGAGGGATCTCGTGACCTCGTGTTTGCTGCTCTGCATAAAGTACGGATCTTATACCTCTCTGCGTCTGTTCACAACTTCTTTGGTCATTTGTCCCTGTAACGGTTCTCGTCCTCTGCGGATCTCTAATACTACTAGTGCTAGTGCTGCAACAATTCTCTGGGACACCCAGTTCCTCTACAATCATAATTTCATAACCCCGAGATTAGTAACAGCTCAAACAAACAAAAAGAAAGTTCACATAATTAAATCAACCCACAGCAAATTAAGCACATATAATATTACTTTTTATCACTGCTTTTGGCGTAACAAAGAAAGTTCATATGATCCAGAGAACAGAGAGGAAGTAAGGACATCCAATGACGAATATAGCACAGCATGTTCCCCAATTCTAAATTTTGTTCAACTTGATTGATCACCTTAGTGAAGACCGCATTATCACATTTAAACTACACTTGGCGCCACCCTTCTAGCCACACACTTGGTTTTTCTATAATATTTTCAATTAATTTTGGTTGTGTTATAGTGTATGATAAAAAACTATTACACACTAATTTTTTTTTAAGTAAACGGTAGTATTTTTAATTTGTTTAAATAAATGTGAGTTTTTAATTTTTTGAGGTTTATGAGTTTTTTTTTTTAAAAAGGAAAAAGTTTTAATCTTTTATTTATTCATAACTGGTTTTAATTATTTAATTATTTTTTATATACGATTAACTTTTATAATTTTTCCTTTGTTGATAATTATTAAAAAAATCTTTTAAATATAGAATTTGAGAAATTTTCCTTTTTTATTAATTATTAAAAAAAGTTGATCACATTAAATATAGTTTAAATCATCTCATTGCCAATTATCACCGATGATGCAATAAAAAAGCTGTTTGATTGCGTTTGCAAGCCCTTTTTGTTCTAATTAGGTTGTGTGTGGATCAATCAATCAAGCGATGAAGAAGGGAAGCTGTAGTGAATCGAAATTGGAGAGGAGGAAGAATCGGGAGTGTGGATTATGGTCGGTGCCCGATGATGTGCTATTATTGGAGTGCCTGGCTAAGATGTCGAGATTGGACCTGGTATCCTTAGCCACGGTCTCCAAGAGCCACCGGTCTTTGGCAGTGTCCGATGAACTGAGGAGCATGAGGTATAAGAGGGGTAACGTGGAGCCATATCTGTACGTATCTATACACATGTATACAGATCCGTGGCCACAGTGGTTCGTCTTCCACCCGTTGCAACGTCGGCTGAAACGGGTCAGTTTGGACAACTATCCGGCCCCGCCAGCAGGATCCTGTATCGTCAGTACGAATGTGGGGATCTATACTATCGGTGGATTCGTGGACTACGGACTCACATCGGAAGTCACGTATTTGGATTGTGTCAAGCACAAACTGTACCGCATTGCGCCCATGAATATGGCTCGAAGCGGAGCCTCGGCGAGCTTGATGGAGAATAAGATATACGTCTTTGGAGGGTGCTCAAACTCAAAATCAAACTGGGTTGATGTATTTGATACGGATACCGGAACTTGGAACTTGTTGTCTGTGTCTACGCCCAAGGTGCCCCTCAATATCCAACTCAGTGTGACGATAGACCGGTCGTATTTTTACGCCGTGGACGAGGATGGTGAACTCTTTTGCTTCACACCTAGTGATTCTAAGTTTGTTGCCCACGGAATAACAGATTCCAACCCACATAGCAGACACGATTGGCTTTTATTTGATAGTACATTTTTCTGCCATGGTATCGGCGGCAAAATCCTGTGGCGTCTGCCATGTACGCCAGGTCAGTGGGATTGGAAGCTGCCATGTCAGTCGGATTGGAAGGAAGTCAAGGGTTTGGATGAGCTTCAGCAGCAATACTCTGCTTTTGATATCACCAAACTCTCTCGCTACTCTGTTGACCGCTTAGCCATCTTCTGGGAATCCCATCCGCAAGGTCCTGATCAGGTTTTGGAGCTTTGCTCTGCCCATATTTCCCTGACGAGACGCAAGGTTGGCCAGGTTTGGGAGGTTTGGGGCAACGTTGAGTGGTCCGGTGCTGTCCTCTCAGACTCATCAGACAGTGACTTTGACTTGATACATGCTACTTCTGTCTATGTCTGAGCAATCCTTGTTTTCAAAACTATTTTATATTTCTTTTTTAAGTATTTTTGTGTCTTGTGATTTATATAATTTGCAATTCAGTCAGAATACTATTATTATTGCTCAGAGAATCAGGTATTTGCATTTTGAAGATACAATAGAATAGATTACGACATGTTATTGATTTTTGCCTATCTAATCAACCAAATCGGATGAACTTGCCACACGTTCTTATGTGTTTGTCTGTTAATATTGACAAGACGTCAATTGTTCGGGTTTACACCGTCATGTGTTGACCAGTATTATAAACTGTTTCCATTTGGCTCCTGTGTCCTTGCTGGTTAGATACTTGCTGGTTAGATACTTGGGTCTCCCCTTATGTTCAAGAAGACTCACGCTAAAGGATTGTGATCCTCTCATTGCCCAGATCCTAAGGAAACTGAATGGATCGATGAATCGTCATTTGAGTTTGGCAGGTACATTCTGTCCATTCCATTTTTTTCTGGAAAACCCTTAAAAGTAGCGACTGAATATTACAAAATAAACGCTAATACATTTCTTTCTACACAGGCTATATCTATCTCCTAAGATCAAAATCTTACAAACTCTTGACTTATGTACAAGTACAACCGCCACACTCATCGACACGTAGCTCCGAAGCCTAGACATATAGAGAAAGACAATAGTTCCCCTCGTCTCTCATTGTACCTAATCCTCTATTCACCGTTGTATGATGATATTAACCTCCGCTGTATAAAACATAGCAATCATACCGTGAGCCCATCAACAAAGTTCGGTACTTCCAGTAATCTCAACACTTTACAAGAATACATGAAGCGATGAGCAAGACTTACTTGTTCATCAAACTCAGGGCTTGTCAGGTTTACAGACAAGTTTCTCATTAACAGGAGGACCTGATCAACAAAAAAACATTTATAAACAAATAGATTCGAGATATGCTATTTTAAGCAGTAGATGACAGAGTGTGTGGTTGTGACATACCGTTTCTAGATTTATAGGATCCATTTGCTTTAATCTCTGGACATGACCTGTTGTTTTTGGATCAAACACACTTCCGATAAAGCTGTAAACTTCAGCGAAATTCGGCATCACTGTGTTGCAAAACAAACTCGTAATCAGTATATATTGCAAAGAGGGGATCTCGTGTTTGCTGCTCTGCATTAAGTACGAATCTTATACCTCTCTGCGTCTGTTCACAACTTCTTTGGTCATTTGTCCCTGTAACGGTTCTCGTCCTCTGCGTATCTCTAATACTACTAGTGCTAGTGCTGCAACAATTCTCTGGGACACCCAGTTCCTCTACAATCATAATTTCATAACCCCGAGATTAGTAACAGCTCAAACAAACAAAAAGAAAGTTCACATAATTAAATCAATCCACAGCAAATTAAGCACATATAATACTACTTTTTATCACTGCTTTTGGCGTAACAACGTCGGGACGCATTAATCCATGCTTAGGAGTAGTACTAATCACTGCTTGTGAATCAGTGGTGTACAAGTAGTCATGTTCAAGCAACGCGTTCGAAGATGCAAGAGCAACTGCAGCCAATCAAAAGAAAATCAGATATTGAAGAGACAGAACATAAGAAAAAGCTGCTGAGTAGGAAGACCCAAAAAAAAAAGAAAAAAAAAAAGAATTACCACTTTTAGAAGCCTTTTGTGGATAAGGATGATTTGCTTTCCTCTTTGGTCGAGGAGGTGGAAGATGTTCGTTAGTCCCATTCTTCTGAACCTTGAGAAAGTATTTCTGAGCGTGGCTTCGTATCTACAAAAACCAATATTCTATTCAAATGATGATATTCCAACGGAGATAACTGACACAATGCGTTCAAATTCCAGATGTATTCAAAAACAGAGTTCCCAAAATATGCTCTGCTCTGTCACAATCTAATCCTCGTATCAAAAGAAAAAGAGGTCTAAAAAAAAACAACAAGGACTTGGACATGAATTTCAGAAATCTAAAACACTGATATGTAATTTCCACAACATTCTAATGACAAAACGGGGTTTAATGTGTTGAAGACAGATTCTTTGTAATAACCTGGATAACTGTTTTTGACCCAACAAAGGCCTCGATTTTCTTCCAATCACGGTCAAACCTGTAATCAAATAGAGATACTTGATTTTACGACAAGAAGAACAAATCTCGAACCAGAGAGATAAGACAAGTCGAATCCTTTTCGCATACAAATGGAGAGCTTCAAGAAACTTGTCGTGTTCCTGCTCCGTCCAGTTCTCTCTAGACTTGGTGATTGTGTAAGGCTTTCTAATCTTCTTTGTTGGATCCTCATACAACGACATCGTTTGGCTCCGTGCGGAAACCGGCATCGTTGTTGCCGGCGCCGTCGTGTGGGGAAGAGTAGTATTGAAACCCGGTAAATTCATATTCATGGGGGGAGGGGATAACAACGATAATGGCTAAGGGTTTATTGACACCATAAAACTCGAAAAACCCCCAAGTTCACTTCTAAGTCTGTGACTTGTTGGTCTGGTGCTACTACTATACATGTGCGGAAGAAGAAGAGAAGGGTATAAGCGTAAATATAAAGGGGAATGTATTTTGTTTTAGCCGAACACGTGTAAGGAGCCGGTTGCTCTGGTTCAGAGCGTGGGACTATGAACTACAAGACATGTGGACATTCTACTTACACTGACGTCATCATTTTTTTTAAAACAAAGCCTAAACCCAGAAAGTGCCACGTGGATGACGGTGATAATCAGTGTTTCAGATTCGCCGAGGAACAGATTGGTGTGGTTCTAATAATAAAAAATATACTATTGTTTTGCTCTTGTGGCTTAGTTCAAACTTTTACCTCCGTCAGAAGTTTTCATTCTGGAACGAACACAAACGCAGCATATACAATAAATACCACAAGTCGTCTATTCGAAATACTAACACTAAACAACACACATATTACCTTTTTAAGTTCAAATACAACCAACAAACATCTATCTAAAGAAAAGCTTATCGGATATTTCCGCAAACCGAATATAAAAAAAAACAAAAGGAGATTAGAAACAAATACACACATTACAGACTTAAAAACAAAATAAGGTTGTTTGATACGAATTAGACAACACGACATCCATCGGAAACAACAAAAATGGGTGCTTGTTTTTCGGTCTGTGAAATCCTAAGACTGTAAAAAAAAATAACCAAAAGAGAAACTCACAAATGGAGAACCCCTGTTTTCTTCTTTTCAATCGATCCAACGTGTGATGCCATCATCTCCTACCATCGCCAAAATCTCCACACGCACCTCCAAAACCGCCTGCAACATCGTTTAAACATTTACACAAACAAACACCAATTGAAGAATTTTCCAAGAATTATTGTATGGTGTGACAGACTTACAGAGGAATTCCTGCAGTTAACAAGCCGGCATTCGTCCAAAGAACCTTCTAGACTCCAACTCTCCCACACGTCAAAACTGTGGCTAGCAAACACAAACTCCATTCTTCTATTGATCTGCATACAACTCGCACACATGACCAGTTTTAGTTTTCCTCAAGAGCTTGAAACCTAGGGTTATCAATTCACCTAACTGTGTAATGTAAGAGGTACCTGCAATAACTTCCCACCGGCAGCAAATGATCTCAGGCCAACAGTGTCCTGGAGAACAAGTTCATACACCAGTCCCAATTAGCGCTTTATCAAAATATAAGTAACTTTTCTAATAAATGGGGCTATCGCTGAATCCTAGTACGAGGGCCACTTTCAGTTCATCCAGGTTCTCCACTGATGATATCCAACCACTTATAACCTCACTCAAGCGTTGCAAGCAAGATAAATGACGAGAGGGGGAAAAAAGGTTTACCTTGTTTCTGTATGCGATAATGAATTGTGCAGCTGGATCCCGTTTGGATACATTTGACATAGTATCGAGGAACCAACCACCGTTTTTCGTTCTTTGCCTTGAAACATGGAGACCCGAGAGGTCTTTTGCATACAAGGCTATTACATATCCATCTTTCAGAAGTTCACTTGACTTTCCGATGAACTTCTTACTTGACATTACAAGCTGATTTTGGGAAGACTGTTGCATTACTTCAAGTGGTGTTTTCCTGCTTCTTGAATCCTCAGGGGAAGCACATCTAGAACTGGAACTTAAAGCTTCTTCCGTGTCACTCATAGCAGTATCATCTCTTCGTGAGGTACTTTCTTCATGTAATCCTGAGGAACCCTCTGCTTTTTGCATGTACTTTTGCTGCGAGTGCCTCTTTTTGGCTTTCTTACCGGATCTGCTGCGTCTTACTTCAGGTTTTATGACAGTATTTTGAGAAACGATTTGCTGCCCGGGGCTCAGAGATTCCTTAAACTCACTAGCCTCTCTACGAACGATTTCGGTGCTGGTGAGAGTACTTTCTCCCTGTTGCCTACTGGTGGATTCCACTAGTGCTAGTTTATCATGTCTGATAGGTGATTCTTCTTCCTCTTCGCTTGCTTCACTTTCCTCAACTTCCTCATCAGAAACAGTGTTATTTGGTATAACACCATCTAAGAAAAATGATTGCAAGATAGAGATGGCCTTCTCTCTTATCTCCATCCATACTTCCTCACTGTAATCTGCGCTACGAGGAAGGATTAACACATTGGGCATTTCCTTCACCTGCAATTCGAAACAAGACACAACGAATGCCAAATAAACAACAGAAAGAGAGAAGAGACGATGTAATAAGAGAAAAGAAGGAGACAAAAATGGGGAAGGAAATTCATTCATACCCAAGCTTCCATCCATTGTGGACCTTCAGCACCGTCAAGGGCGCATCCAGCTATGGTGCCATCAATTAAAAGTTGTTTCACAGCACAATCATCCAGCAGCTGGCAGCTTCCAGTATTTACAAGAAAAGCCCCTATCGTGTATATATATATATATATAATAAGCAATCTACATTCAAGGAGAATCAAAACTTGAGTTGAGTGATTAGGGAAGAAGAAGCATACCAGGTTTTATATGCTGCAAACACTCGGCATTGAGTATCTGAACCGTGTCGTTAGTTAACGCACAGTGAAGCGAAATGACATCACTTGCCGCTAGAAGGTCATTCAACGTATCCATTCTTCGGGCAGCACGTGGGAATCTCGAAGGCCTGATTCGTTCTTCGTCTCCCTGGACAGAGATGCAAACGAAACTATAAACAACAACTCAAAAGCATCCAAACGAGAGTGATAGTAAAAACACCTCAAGTGAGCATCAGTACCTCCGGGACATCAAAGTAGAGCACACTCATCTTGAAAGCCAAGCTCCGGCTAGCCAAATACCTAGCGGATACAGATCTCCCAACGATACCTAAAACCATACCACGGCACCGTCTCATTCCCCTGCAAAGCGGCTGAAGCGATCCGAGCCATCCGGAAGCCGACAGCGCGTGGCGAGAGAGCAAGTGCGTCCGCCTGAGGAGTCCAAGGATGAGGGCCATGACGGTGTCCGCGATTTCCTCGGCTCGGGAAGTATCGACATGGACAAGACGGAGACCTAGGTCGGCGGCGAGAGTCGAATCCACGGCGCGATCGGCAGAACCAAGGCATAGAATGAGCTGGTGAGGTCGGAGTCGACGTTGAGCTGCACGTGGAAGGTAAGCGAGGGAATGGAGGAGAACTGCGGTGGCTGACTCGATCTTACCATCGGCGATGCGACTGAGCGGGACGTATTCCACACCAGCAACCCCCGCAAGTGAGTCCTGCTCTAGCGCACAATCCTCTATACAGTTGAGTGTGACGACGTGAGGAGACGCCGGTGACGGCTGCTCACGATGGGACATTGTCGCGGATGAACGGATCTTGCTCATCTGCTTCTTCTTCTTCTTCTCTTCTCGCTACTCTCGAGGAGTACAAGACATCTTGAATTTTTGGGAACATATTGATTTAGGGTTTAATGTTGTAAATTCGTAACAGTTCAGGGGTTAAAGTTGCGTTTATACATAATTTAAGGGTCTAAAATATATTTTTCTTTTATAAGTTCTAGGAAGAGCATAAATGGTCCGAATCCGATGCTGATGCTCGCGGCTCGTACGGCGCCGTTTTCAAGTTTCACTAGTACGCCTCCACAAACTAACTACGCCGTGTGTTTGAATAGATCATTTAACGACGGTTCGATGCCAAAACGAATTATACAAGTGAAACATGTACACTTCCCTATGTCACATTATTTCCTGACCAGCAGCAACCAAAACACACACTCCAGAGTTTGGCAGCGACAACAAACATGAAATTTCTTTTTCTACACAAAAGCAACAAACATACACAAAGACTTGAGAAAAAAAAAAGGCACTTGGACTCAAGACAAGATGGGAACTCTCTCTTGTGCAACTAAGGCCGACTATATATATATATATACTCAAAAGAACGACACAAGTGATGAAAACGAAAAGAACTCTATACATCTATCTACCAAAATTCTATCTCCTTTTTCTTGTCTATAACCCACTGGGGAACTCATATAGTTACCATCATTCATAGATCTCGACATGTCTCTGCGTGGGTTTTTCAGATGATGGTAGGGTGAAGATCAGAGAAACCTCCTACGAAGGTTACTAGTAGTTGCTTGATATGAACGCATGAGCAATCCAACCCCAATGCCTACACCAAGGCACATCCCAAGCCCTATCCCAACTCCAACTCTAACACCTGCGTTGAACCATGAGAGCTGACCATCCTCATCGACGTACATCTCTTCAGGGTAGTACCTCTGTCCCATTTTCAAATCAGATTCGTCGTAGTCATCAACTTCTGATTCCATTATCTGCATAATAGACAAAACGACAAACAAGATAAGAACCAAAAACTCGCTTTTTCTATGCAAGAAGATGAAATTACATGTACACATTCTTGGAGATTTCAACAAAACCTGTTGAACTAGTTACTATAAACATGAACACTCGCGAAGAAGCTAAATCTGACTTTGTACCATCAATAGTCTACAGTTACAAATTCAGCTGTAGATTCTCAGAAAACACAAAGGAAAAAGCTAAGCAAACATTCATAACTATCGAAACCTCGCCGACAAAACCAATCAAACACTATGTATAATCCTAAGTTAAGAATCATATCAATCAGAGACTAGAGAATAATCTTTCTCACCTGTAGTTTACGTTGCCGGGGGAAAGCATCGGCAGTGGTAACAATGTCTTGGTCCTTGTCAACTTCCTCGTCCTCCGGGATAGCGTCGAGAGTCACGTGTCTGGCCACCTTCCTCCTCGGGCTCGCCTGAATGGTTTTAGTCAAGATAACGGGAACACCCCCACAGCAACCAGCAATGTAAACCTCCACGGAGGGAGAGGAGACGCCAAGCTTTGGCTGGAAGAACGCAGAGGAAGAAGAAGAAGAACCCGACCCGTTACCCATAGCCATGTAACAATCCATGCCCCAACCAGTCTTGGGATCGCTGACAGTTCCATTGCTCCAAGCACCTTCGATCCTATCTAGATTCCCGCACAAGACCATATCGTCGTTATCGTAAACCTCGAAATCGACGCATCCGGTGACACGCACGGCCTCCGTGCTTACGTAAGTCGCCTCCGACGACTCCCGGTCGACTCTATCACGGCGGAGTTTAAGAGACGCCGTCTGCGAGGGAGGAACGCGAACGCCGTTAACCTCGAGGGAAGCGCCGGTTTCGCGGCGAGGGTGACGAAGCGTGAGAAAGTCAGGGACGTTCTCCACGACGCACGGCGCGATTCGGACGTAGAACAGACGAACCTCCAGCCACGCCGATTGAGATAACGGAATTGACGCCGACGACGGAGCAACGCCGGAGGCTTTCATGTGGTATGATTGACCCAAAGGATCCTGATGATGATGATGATGATGGTGGTGGTGATGTTGATGATGATGATCCTTCGAAATCATCCAGAACAATCGATTCGAAGACAAAAATCGAAATTCGCAAATTGATTTCAGGCAGAGAGGAGGAGGGGAATCGAAGAGGAAAGAGTGAATGAATGAATTTTTTGTCGCTTTCGATTAGGTTAAGTTTTTGGGTTTGAGATATTTTGCGAGGTTAAAAGCTCAATTTTTATTTGTTTGAAGACGAGGTAAATACGGAGGGGGTCAAAGGAGAAACCGACAGGGTTGAATTACCCCTTCCACACTCGCACGTGTGACTGTTATTTTTTTTGTTTTTTACGTGATAATAACTGGGCCACAATTTCCCCTGACGCCTAACTGTGGGCCTAAAAAGATTTGATTTGGGCCTCCACGAATGCCATCAGTTACCACGAGTCATGCAGCAGCGTTAACGTGAGCTGGAAGATAGAAAAATACACAAAAACAAAAATTAACCTAGTGTGGAGTCACTGGAGTGTAGTGGTTAGGGTATTTCGGACGATTAGATTTATGTTCTATAACAACGTATGTTTCATCAATTTCAATCGAATTCTTTATCGAAAATTATGATGTAACAGAATCGTATGTTAACATCTCTATTTTATAAAGTGTATAATTTCCCAAAATATGCGTAATATGTGGCCAACACTAACAAATTACACCAATATTATGCAAAATTATTTTCGTCAAAGAAAACATTATACAAATATAGGTGTTCTCGAATGACAAAAACAATAATAAACCTTAAATGAATGATCATATGATCATGTTTACGAAACTTACTAATGCGTGCCTAAATTATTCTTTTTTTTATTAAAGCGTGCCTAATTAATTTATTTTTTTGCCAAAAGTTAAAGGATATATAGTTTTGTGTATTTTTCAAAATATGATCACGTTTTATATTTGCAAACCTAATAAATATACTAATGATGATTCATAAAGCAATATCATTTTACTCATTTCGGTCATTGACCGTACCCCAATTATTTTTAATCATAGCCATTATATTCTTCCCCACACGTACTTTTTTATAATTTTAGAAAGAAAAATTATGAGCCGTTGGAGCTCTACCATTGGAAGATTTCACACCGTTCAATCTCAGATCTTGTCGGATAAATCGGACCAACTTTGGATACATATTTATAGGCCGGCTATAATGTTTTCTTCTTCCTCCTCTTTTCGTTAACACCGAAAAGATTGAGGCTTGTCACTTCACCATCCAGTTTTATCAGTAGGCGAATTATCATAAAGTAACTTGTAGATGAGATTTGTATGACATCGAAGAATTAATTACGTGTTAATTTAGTGTAGATTTGCAGTTCATGTGTATGTCCGTAACTCAAGATCCGTGTCGGAGGTTTACTTAGTTGATATTACTTCACTTAATTACATCATGCAGTATAATTTTGACCGTATTTTAGATTCTCCGTGGTTAGTTTCGGCTAAATAAAACTAGTGCATTTCGTAATTTTTAATCAAACATTTAATTCGTAATCATGATTTACGCTGACGCTGAATTATAAAAATGATTTAACTTACAATATACTTTGTTTTGCCTTGATTTCGATAGTCTGCAGTTATGTTATTGAATTAAGATCGTTGTTTGCATATGTACGCATATAGTTAAGGAATCTATTCTCCTCCTATTCTTATCCAATGTCCTTATACGTATTTCCCTATATATATTTGAAAAAGGTCTAATCATATCGCTAAGTAGCACAACGTCATTTCTGAGATAAGTAAAAGGGAGTAAACTGAAATTAACGAGATAGACTTTTAACGCTCTATCCTCTATACCTGATTTTAATGTCAAAAACAAGCAAACCCATTACCAGCGGCTGTAACTACACTATTCAAGCCATCAAAATACCAATTTATTTTGGTCAAACCATGCATAAAAGTGTTTAATTTTTTGTAGAATTATCTTTTCATCAAAAGTTTGCTATAAAATGATAAACTAATATACGTCAAATTGTGTTTACTCTTGATTAATAGTCAAACTATTATACCCCGAGTCCTCCAAGGACCAGGAATTAACGGTCCAGATCAGAAGCTGTAGATGACGGGATGCTAAGAATTGAATTTAGAGTCTTTTGAATTTAATAGAAGCCGCCTTTTTAAAATAATACTAGCACATATATATAGCTTATAACATCAGATTAGTGGGACCCATAGTCCACTTTAAGTGGCCCATATTACAAATCTCATCACGTCTCGTTTCCAACAGCCGCAGTTATCGCGTGTGTGTCACGCGTGACCCAGACACAATTCAGAACTACTATTTTTTGTTAGAATTTTCTAGAAATATAAAAAACCGCTATCTGTATATATTCGTGGACGTAAAATATTGAAAAAGAGAATATAAATTAATCTACGTGGGCAAACACGTGGAAATTGTAGCTGTTTCCCACTACACATGTAATTTTTCTGTATTATTTTATTTAATAGATTTTGGTTGTGGGAATATTATTTGTCTTTATTTAAGGAATCGAATTCGTGTAGAATTGGGAAACTGATGGTGGGATACTGAGGACTCAATTATTAGATAATTTTTCATTTATACAAAACTTTAAGAAAAAAAAAATCAATCATAGAACTGTTGTAGTTTTAGACAAAAACTCAAAGAGGGATATTGACAATTTTAGTGATACAATACGTTGGTAACGTTATTAACAATAGTTTTTCTTGTTTCTTCCTTTACATATTTACCAAGGAAAAAAAAACTGAAAAAACAATCAACAACCTTATTGGATCTTGCAACATGTCTCTCGGCACCATTGTATAAAAAAGACAAACAGTATAAAAACTGATTCTCGTCCAAAAAGAAAAATTCATGAAATAAAAATAGATATAATTTAAAAAAACCAAGTTAGGAATTGGTTTATAATATAAAAAGGAAAAATGACGTGGATAAGGTGAGAGAGAAATTTCAAAGGGTCAGAAAAAAGGAAACAACTCAAACCAAAGGACGGAAAGTAAAATGACGCTGAGCAGCACTTGAAGACGTAATCACGACACGCTCCTTATCTCACGCGCATGGGGTGACTCAACAAAGAAGATCTCTTCGTCCCTCTCGTACCATTCATTCATTATTGTTGAGAGACACTCTTTCTTTCTGCATGCATCTCTCTTTCTCTCTCTCTCTTTAATCTCCAGTATTTGTCAGGATTTGGGATTTTTTTTTTTAAAAAACGATCAGTGTCCAATCTCTCTTATCGTCTTCAAAAGTTTCCTATTATTTCATTCTTCTTCTCTCATTCTCAACTTCCTCTCTTAAAACTCGGAGACAATCTTCGTTTGTAACTCTCTCTCCCCGTGCAGAGTCTTCTCAACGAGTATTAAAAAGCAAACAAATAAAAAACAATGAAGGTCCATCTCTTTCTCTCTCTTTCTCCACACGTATACAAGATTTGGTTCCTAGGATTCGAATTTCTACCCAAACAAATGGGTCTAGATTCTTGTTCATCTGAAAGCAACAAGCTTTTCTCCGAATCTATTCCTTTTTGCATTACTTGATTCTTGCATCTTCTTTCTCGCCATATGTGTATGTGTGTGTGTGTGTGTTACATGTGATCTGCTTCTTTTGGATTTAAGTTAAACTGAATGATGAGCACGCTCTGCTTTTGTAAAAGTCTGTTTCTCTACTATGTCCACACGCATACACATGCATGTCACTGTGTGTCTGTGGATGCATACACGACACATCAGTAATTTTTATTTTACTTTTTAGTATTTTCTCTAAAACCTTCAAATCTCTGTTTTTGTTCCTTTTAGACTCTGTGCTGTTCTTGACGATTCAATGTTTTTTTAGTTATTTGCATGATATTTAGTATAATATTCTTGAGAGTAACTAAAAAAAGAGAAGATTAGTTAGCTCAAACCACTTTATCTATATTTTTCACCAAATCTCATACAAACTGTAATAATTTTGCAGAAAATTGTGGTAAAGTTGGATCTGCATGATGATAGGGCCAAACAAAAGGCCCTCAAAACAATTTCTACTCTCCCAGGTAATCATCCTCATCAATCATTTTTTTTATATTCCTAGAAAATAAATTGTTAGGGTATATGCATTACAGATACATATATCTATCTAGGTCTCACTTACTAAACAAACTAGTAAACCATTGATTTCCGGTCAATTTGGTCCGGTTTTGTTTCTGATTTGGTTGGTGGGTGCACGTATAAAGAAGAAAAATGTTAGTATAAATTTATTTCAACA
The DNA here is from genome assembly GCA_000411075.1 of Sisymbrium irio. Lineage (NCBI taxonomy): Eukaryota > Viridiplantae > Streptophyta > Magnoliopsida > Brassicales > Brassicaceae > Sisymbrium > Sisymbrium irio. The sequence continues at coordinate 206,949 of KE154666.1, read as the reverse complement.
ATCACGAGCTGTTCTGACAGAGGTGTCTCCTTTTTTGAACAGTGACGGTACGGTAAAATGTTGCGCCATATTTCAATTATTGTTTATTTGTGAAATCCATTGCTTTTTAATTTGGAATAAAATCACATCTAGGCACTATAGCTTCTTTGAAATACGTGCCCATCAATTATTATAAAATAAATAAATAAAGTCAAATATCTTTTGTTATATACTTATATTTAATCAACAGTGTTTTACTTTCCTTATTGGTATTGTCACTAAAATGTGGTCTTATATCAATAGGGAAAACTATCCGTCAAAGAAAATTTGATTACAACTTTGCATCTTATTTTTTTATCATTTTGTTAGGAATCGATTCGATTGCAATGGACATGAAGGAGAAAAAATTAACGGTGATCGGAACCGTGGATCCGATAAATGTAGTCAGTAAGCTAAGAAAGTATTGGCCCATGACGGATATCATATTAGTGGGACCTGCAAAGGAGCCGGAAAAGGAGAAGAAGGAGGAGCCGAAGAAGGAAGGTGGTGGCGAGCCGCCGAAGAAAGAAGGAGAAGCTCCAAAGGAAGAAGGTAAAAAAGAAGGAGAAGCGCCGAAGAAAGAAGAAGAGAAGAAAGAAGGTGGCGATAAGAAGGAAGGAGAGAAGAAAGATCAACCACCACCACAACCGCAGCTGCAACCGCCACCACCAGATCACGTCTTAGAGCTTGTAAAGGCGTATAAAGCATACAATCCTCATCTAACAACGTATTACTACGCCCCAAGCATGGAAGAAAACCCTAACGCCTGCGTTATATGTTGAAAAACATGTATAATATATAATATGATTCGGTTCGAAAATGTGAAAAAGATGGCCCGGTCTATAATGAGGAAGAAGAATAAGAAACAGAGGGTATATCTTAGACTAAAGATATGTCGATTCGGATTGGATAGGCTATCTTTTTTTTTTTCCTCGAGAAGGCGGGGAAAATTTAATTTCCTTTAATCGATTTCGATGATATGTTTTGTGTATATATCGTCGGTAGTACTATAATTTTTATATTGTGTTTGTTTGTTTGAACTCTGAAGGGAACTTTCGTATATACAGTAGGATGGTGTTACATATATGTATCGCATTTTAGGTGTGAAATACTATTAGAGTGCTTCCATGTGTATAATTTTTTGGATATCCCATGGAATGACGAAATGGCAAATAGTTTTACGATTCTATACATGTTTTATCTGTCACATAACTACGCAAAATCATTAATGGTGATTGCAACAAACCGGTTTCTCTTGAGTACTTTTCTTCTATAAGCTACTAGCTTCTTCCGTGTTGGCTCGCCTGATCCCTTTCTTTTTTCTAAATATAGTCCGTGCTGGGCTCCTGTCAATTTTTATCGTCGAAACGTTTACAGTTTGATTCCTTGTAAAAAAGTTCAATTTTACTAATTCACGAAAACTCTTTATTTTGACAAAAGGATGTTGTTACTTACTAGCTTCGCAAAACAAAAAAATATATATGGGAGGCATTATATTTAAAACTTATGTGGGTGTAAGTTTAGGTGCATAAATTTGTTGGGCGGCTTATAACATTTAGCTGTAACTATGATGTGATCAATTTAAAATATTTTGTTACTTCTGATTTGCACGAAGCGAAAGGGCATGGCCTTCATGACCATCTGATGAGTCACTTTTAGAAATGTAAAAAAGAAGATGTGGTTCTAGATTTTTTCTTACAAGTGTACTTTTATTTCGTTCGAACTTAATTATGATTGACTTTTTTTTTCTTCTAACAACACCTTAGGATTGATGATATTTTCGATAGATTGAATAGTATAGCATTCACATAGCCAAAAGCATTATCAATGTCAAAGTTCAAGTTGTGGCTCAACTTGAAAACAAATACAATTAAATGTCAAAGCATTTGGGTTGGTATCCACCTAAAATGTGCTTGTGAGAATTAAATAAAAACCTCGGCAACACATCATTATATTTTTAATTTTAATATCGTTATTGATATATATTATTTTGAGCCAAAGCAATAAAGTAAAACTCCAGTGAATAAAAAAAAATCACTATAAAGAAAAGAAACGTATACCCAATGTCAGTATTCTAACAAACAAACTAACATATGTTACGTCGTTATGTTTTGCAAAACAATGTTTTTACAAGAAATGTTTTATAAAACATTGTTGATAATTATGAATTGGTGGTGATCGATGATGACGACGACAGTGTTGATGATTATAAATGGACATGGATATATATATATATATATTATAATTATCTGGATACATAAAAAAAATTATCTGGATAGATATTATCATGTACGAAAATAATTGAATCATTTTTCCAAACGAATTCGGTTTTTGTCATATACAAAAAAAATAAAGAAAATTATGCCTTGTAGTGAGTCTGAACTCAAATGATGACACAACTTCGATAATAAATGAGCATACGGATGGATTAAATCTTGGTTTGTCTTATATGATTTTATTTTAATTTCTACCGGAAAACATATCATTAAAAAAGTAACTTACTTTGTTGTGTTACATTGTAATTTTCTTACTGTGAAATTGATGTATTAGTCTATTAGACCACCAGGTTGTCATTTTTAAATTTCATTAGGTCGATTAATACGTTTATATACAGTCTCAATATCAACCAAGAGCCGGTCCGAAACACGCCTTATCTTCACCGCTTCATTGCTTACCAAGTGTTAAATAGCATATAAATAAAACAAACACACATATGTTTGATAAATTTCTTAATCTGAGATATATGAAATCGACAGCTAATAGCTAAGAGTTTACCCAAAAGAGGCCGAATCATATAACTTGCTTCATTCAAGCTGTTGATGATTCATCATTAGCAAAAAAGAAAGAAATAAGAGGACTGGCGATTCATGTATATAGATGTCATTAGATGTCATCATCCTTGATAGCTGAAAATTCTTACCAAATTTGTCGCTTTGTTACAATTTAATAATTTGATTTTACCAAAAAGAAAATTTGATTTTTATCATATTCAGTGCAGTTAAATTGCTGATGAAATTTTCAAAACCCACCATATTATTGGCTAAGGCAAATTTTTTTTTAAAACAGTAGTATATTTTTAAAAACAGAATTAAGTGGAAATACTTAATTAATTATATCGAATGTTCAGCATTTAGGAGTTAGGACATTTAATGATTATTTAAAAGGATAGGCATGGTGGCATGCATGTGTGACGTATTGGGCGAATTGAACAACAAAATATGGTTCTTGAAAATTCGAATAGTTAGCTTAACAAATCCTCCATTACGTACATATCAACCTCCCCCAACTAATAAACTGTGATATCTCAATTATAAATTATCAAAAGATAATTAATATTTCATTTATTACACACAAAAATTAAAGAAAATCCCAAAAGGACAACTACTACGCACCAGCACCACTAGGATAATCATTGATTAAATCCCGAGCAGGGAAAAAACAGCAAGATTTAAGCACACAAATCTTATAAGTTACCATTTGACCCCGCGAAAAAAGCTTGCAGTCAAAATCAACTCTAGTACTATTGAAGGAATGATGCTAATCTTACAATAAAAAACAAACATTCGCTTAACGACTTACTAATTAAAGACTAAGTAATACTTGGGTGAGTTCATCCGACTCAAGTGTCCACCCTTACGGTTTCATGCTCGGAGAAGAGGTGAATGTGGTGACATTATCCCGGGCGAGGAGAGTCCATCCTCGTAAAGTCGTCGGAAACTTAGTCGGAGATTGCTCTGCCTCCATTTCTGCTTCTTAGCACTGTTGTTCTGGATTATCTGATCATTATCCGATGCTTTCTCAGCGGTCTTGTTGTTATTCACGGACACGAAATCTTGGATCCGTCGAAGCGCCACATGGAGAGTATCATCATCCATGTTGGCAAAGCAAACCCTAAACCACCCAGGTTCCGTGCAGTGGAAGGAAGAGCCTGGCGAAACATTGAGCTTCACTTTGTCGATGATTATATGCCAAAGCTCGATCTCGGATTCAAACGAGTTACGATCTCTCAATAGATGTCTCAGATCCATCCACACGAATAAACCTGCGTTGCTTATTAAACAAGTAATACCTGCTTTATTGAGCCCTAAGGTCAGAACCCCATGCCTTATACCTAGCCTTCTCGAACTTTCCGTAAGGAAATTGCCCACGAACCGATCATCCGACAACATCGAAGCAAGCATGAGCTGTGTCTGAGACGAAACTAGTCCGAAACTCGACATCTTTCTTGCGCATGACACAACCGAGTCGTTGTAAGAATAGACTATACCAACTCTAAAACCAGGAAGTCCCATGTCTTTGGAAAGACTATAGACAATGTGAATTAAGTCAGCGTTGACTTCAGAGCCATCTACGTCATTAACCACCTCGGCGACGCTCACAAAATTTTCTCCAGCGAAGACGGTGCCAGCGTAGATTTCGTCTACAACTAGGTGAATGTTCTTCCTCGTGACGAATCGGACTAAGTTCTCAAGTATATCCTTGTCTAAGATTGTACCGAGCGGATTTGATGGGTTGATCAGGATTAGGCCTTTGACATTTTTGTTGGACTCTTGTGCTTTTTTGTAGGCCCATTCCACGGCCTCGACGGTTAATTTGAAATTGTTGGAGCTGGAACAATGAACCGGGATTATCTCGACACCTGTACGCCACCTCAAGTCTCTATCAAATCTGCAAAAAGTAGAAAAGAGAGTCAAAAACTTGATACTAATAATATTAACACATTTCGATTTGAAATTTGTTAACTTAAAAACAAAAGTATGTGAGAGTTACATTAATGAAAGTGCCCCTAATTTTTTTCTTTCTATTCTTTATAACCTGTCCACATTATCCATAACCATAATACTTTTTTCTTCCAATATACATGATGTTTTAGGTGTTTATTTGGTTCTATTTTATTTAATATTTTACAAGTTTCTATACAAATTATACTATTACCATTTATATTCTGCAGTATCTTTTATGATTGATTAGAATCAATATAATGAATTATTTAAATAATTTTTAATAAAAAATAAATACATTTTTTTTAAATCCACTTACTTTACACATCATATATATTGGAACAGAAAGAGTATTTTACAATAAATATATTTGAACAATCTCCTGTTCAATTTAAAAGTAAGTTAATTTTGTCTCACTTAAAAAATATTTTTTCTTTCTTTATCATTATACCATTTTCTTTATTTGCTTTATAATCTGTTCACCCCCATATATAATTATAATTCCTTATTTTCCAATATATAGTTTGACATAAAATGTAACTTAATTTTATCTTAAATAACATATGTTATTCTTTTCTGTTATCAGAATTCTAAACAATAAAAGTATTGTTTTCTATTATTTTCTTATTAATTTTGGCTTTTAAAACTAAACTAGATATACTGTAGCTAAAGTAATATTGATAAAAAAGTTGTTCAAATATATTGATAATTTAAAACATGTAAACTGAACCTTATTTTAAATGTTTCATTTATATATTATCAAAATATCAAAACACTTACGCGGCATAATAAGGAGAGGGAACAAGAAAAACATCTCCTGGATCGGCGAGGCAGAACATAATTGTTTCATTAGCTCCGGTGGCACCCCCACTCATAACTATCCTCTCCGGATCAAACGTCACTCTTCCACCTCTAGCTTTTCCCATGAAATGTGCAATTGCCTTCAATTACCGAACGTAGCAAAATTAGATTTATATATCCTATGCGTTCAATATCTATTAGATGCTATCAATAGCTGATTTCAAATCAAACAAACCGAATAGAAAACAGACAGATTCAGCTTTATTTTGCTGATATCTGAACAAACCATGGTCAAAACCAAATGAAAACAAGGGAATTAACCGATAGAAACCTTTAACGTTCAAGAAAAATAGATTATTCTTAAAATTTTGAACTTGAACTCAAACCAAATAAAACCAAACCGCACGGTTGTCCGAAAATCGGATACACCCAAGGTGCGTATATTAACTTAAAATATATATATGTACCTAACTATGAGATATATGATGAATATTGACAAAAAAAGAGATATATGATGAATTATGATTAATTAAATCTAACCTGTCTAAACTCTTTAAGGCCATGATAGTCTTGGAAAATAGCGATGTCGCTAAACTGATGAACACCCTCAGGGGTGCAAACAGAAGCTTTTGGGTTCTCTTTGATCCAATCTTTGATTAAATCTAAACAAAGCTGTAAAATTTATAGAAACAAAAATATGTGAAATGGTGTATATATGCGCGCGCACGGTCACATTAATAATACACAAGTGCGTAATTTTGTAATGCTTCATGATTTATTATTCGTATATATTATGGATATACCTGATTCTCTGCAAGACCCATTTGGATAATCCCGTTGGGGTTACGAGAAATATGAAAAGGATCTTTGTCGTAAGATTTCCATCCATCGAAATACGCTGAGTTTTCTCCATGTTGGTCGTTGGTCGCTATCCTCGACAAAATCGCACCGCTTACACTGCCATTCTTTTTCAGAGAACCCATTTGTTGTTTTTATTCTCACTTCTTTCTTGATGTTTTCTTCTTCTGGTATCAATATTGATCGTATGACAGGTTTTGTGGTGTTTGTGCTAATTAGTGCATGAGCATGTGGTTTTTATATATAGGAGGTATGTGAATAAAAACCTTGAGGAGACCAAATAAAGTTGATATATATGGGGGTCCCAACAAAAAAATAAGAGTTCGGATTTGATGAAACAAGCGAAAAAGAACAAGCAAAATCAAGGAAGATTCTCCACCGTAAACAGAACACATACGCTATTTATATTTTCAAAATGAGATTTTCTTTTACGATGAACCACGTAGGTTTTGTTTTTCAGTAATTTTGCTAGGATCAGTCTCCGTTGTATTAAACAATAAATTTATAGTATTTTATTTTTGTAAACATATTATTTCGATCAATGTGGTAAACGATACATACATAAGTGACCGTATGTCAATAATTTCGCATTGATTTCCGTTGAATATTAAATTCCATTGTGAAATAGTGGTTGAAGTTATGTGTGTTGAGTTAAACCCAAGGCTATTTCTAAGCAGCTTCTTAAGGCTACGAAAGTCATGCAAGGAAATTAGAGAAGAATATATAGTGCATGTGGAGACGAATATTTGATGGCATAGAAGAAAGAGAGAAGAAAATATATAAAAGAAAAAATGTTGATTGATTATTCAAAACTCAAAAGTCGAGAACAATTTGTAACATTCTAAATTATTTAATGAACATTTGCTCTGTAACTCTGTAAAAGGCACATGCATATACGTCGACCACATAATTCCCAAGTTTTGACCGAGAAGTAAAGAAATATCCATTAATTTGAGCGTTGTGGAAATTGAATTCAAACTTTTTGTTGATGACACCACAAACGTTAACAGATTGTGAAATGAACTTCAATTTCGTATAGAAAAAGATGAGCGAGTTATGTTTTATCTGACAGTGTTTGTAAAAATGGTTTTTTTTTGTCGTCGTTTGTAAAAAATGGATTTACCCGTTTGATTTGGCTCTTTTTATTTTTACTGAGCATATATTCTCTGGTTTTATAAATACGATCCCGTTACACTTGACTGCTATATTTGGCTCCTACCTAATTAACTACTATGATTTGATATAAAAATTGGTGGGTTTGGATCCATTAGTCAAACACACATGCACTATGTGATTTTACTTGCACTTCACGCCGCAAATTCTCACGCGATGGCCACGTGAACAGACGGACCTTCGTACTCTTAGTAATTTGGAAGTCAAAATTCTTTTTTCTTTTTATAAATCGTTCTTTGAAAACACAAAGGTCTTTCTTAACCTCGATTTATTGATGTCTTTGGACTAAATAGCTAGTATTAAAATCTGATTTTTTCTCTGCTTATATTAGTGTCCGATAATAATGTCGAAAGTCTTAAACTTTTCCAAGCACGCGCGCTTTGCTGGAAAAATTAATTAGAGGGGGGCGGGGGGCATAAATCTCAATAATTATACCAAGGATATCAACTTTTTATGAGTTTTTCTATTTGGAACTGTTCCTTTTTTTGGGTCAACATTTGGAGTTGTTACAACTACACTTTTTAAACAGAAACCACGAATCCGTTGTTAGAATTTCGGGATCAAACGTATCTCTTGTGGAAATAACCAAGAGAGTCCTATGTTAATATTATTTTAAAATGTAAAACATCAGTATTGCGGATATATTGTGTATAAGTAGACTTTACATTATAAATACATGTAAGAAATGTACAGTATCTAATTAATAAATAGCCTCGAAAAATCATGTGTGAAAAATGAAGTAGTAATAAAAAAATAGAATATAAGAGAAATACTGAAATACGGCATTCAGTCGTATTTCTGTACTAAAATGCCCGACAGCTACCGACACCAACAGATTGCTTTCGGCAGTTTGATTTGGTAATATATCATTCCGGATTTTATATCATTTTAATCTATCGATTCACTTATTACATTTTAAAAATATAAAATTTTAGGCCGTGGAGTGTATTAGGTATATATATTCCTTATGCAAACCTATATATATATATTTTTATCGAAAACCATATGTTTTTCATATATATTGTTGAGGTTATGCTTATGGACACGTAGACGTGTTAGATTGATTCCTTTTTCTTATGCACGCTGATAATAATAATTGATTTTATAATTTACAAAATAAAAGGGTACAATTTTATAATTTTTCATAAAAATACTCTCTCTATCTTATAATATAAATTGTTTTGATTAAAAACACAGATATGAAGAAATGATCTGTTCTAGAAAATATAATTTAATATAAATTAAATATAACTCAACCAATATAAAAACAGTTGTGCAAATTATATTTAGCAACAAAGTCCCCAATAAATATAAATTTGCATATGATAAAACACAATTTATATTATAACACAGAGGGAATACATATAAATCCTGTTATTTGGCATGCGCAATTGAAATTGTGGAAGCCAATAGTAAAGAATGTAGTAAAGTGTAAATGTGTTTTGGTTTTTGCGGAATTAGATTTTAGTAATCGTTTGGAGTATTAATAACAGTCAAGAATGCTTTTGAATAATTAGTCAAACAACTCACAAGTCACAAACATGCGAGGCGGAGGTTTGACTTGCATATAGATGCTGACTCAGCTTTTCATTCCGCAGCTGTCGGCTAATTGGACACGCTTCTTCCTTCTCCTACAATAATCAAACTCTTCAACACGTGGTCATGCTTGCACCACCCAGATTGATCTTCTTTCCGAACTGGGCTACTCATATTCTTAAAAGCCTCATGGGCCTCTGAGTTTCAGAGATTAGGCCGATTTTTTTCTGTAGCACATGGACGAGATCGTGTACGAAACCAAATACCACAGAATCTCATCCAATTAAGACAAATCTGAGAGAAACAACTCACTGGTTTGGGATATGATTAAATACAAATACAATTTGTTAAAGAATGATAAACTACCTCAATTCGGGTTAGAATGGAATATGATTAACCCTCCATGTACTGTATGTTGTATTAGATTTCAAGTGTTGAGAACTTGAGATCGTGATTTCAGAGTTCAGTCAACATATTACCAATAATATTTTGAATCTATGAATGTCACTCTTATCACTCGTCGAAGAATCTTCATGCTACGTACTACGTAGCGCGACTCGATACGAAGCAATTTTATTTAGTTTCCTTAATTCATCCTATTTTTATAACTTATTAGTATCATACGATACACTTGGTTTATTAGCATCATAGGCTCTAACGTTGCTGCTTGGTTGTGCGTAAAATGTCACAGGATTCCCATACTGTCATTAGCATGATGTTTCGACAGCGCAGGTAGTATATTCTTCTCTATACTGTCGCGATATCCTCAAAAGCTCCTCATCTTTCTCGGCAACGTTGGTGGATTTTTTGGTTTGTTTACCCTTGGACTCCTCTTCTACTCAATCTTTCCCGGTTTTGATCTTTGATTTGGTCTACTTTTTGCGTTATGTTCCATAGTCGCTTAGAGATGCTCACTACATGAACGGTTTGCTTTAAAAAGATGGACGGACTACTTAATCTCGTTTAGTTTCCTCTCCTTTTTTAGTTTTTGTTCTTTCTTATATCACTATGTCAATATGACTTGTTTTAGAGGTTTTCTTTTCTTCAGTTTCCGAGTTTCCCAGTTTATTCAGAAATCTCAATAGTTGTACTGCACCAATACGATACATGTTTCAATAATTTAAACATTTTTCTTTCTTTTCTTTACACATTTCTATCAGTTCAAGAATTTCAACTACTATAGATCTTGGAAAATATCTCTATATTAACACGTGTCGTCATGAACGTATCGTGTCTGCTGTGTACCGCGATTCAGGAGAATATTAAAGTTCACCGACGTGCATATGAGCGGACATGGTCGGTCCATTAATCCATGGCGCATCTTATTCGTTTCGCTAATACTTTCCAACTTTTAATTTGTAGCTATAAAGAATAGAAAGTAATCGGAATTTAATGACACTGAATTTTTTGAAAATATCAGTATCTTATCTGACTTATAGTTTCCAAGGTGCAAATGCGAACGTAGAATTTCTTAGTAATTATCTAAAACGTATGTCGACTTTAACTATAAGTGTATGCAAACAAGATATCCTTTATAGTATATAACTATATATATTTTTGTTTTGTTTTTGTAGACAACCATTATACTAGTATATTAATATGTACATATCCAGATTTAAGTTTTTCATCTAGATAATTGACATGTAACCAAATGATCAAGAACAAGACACGTATAACCCACGCTTTCACTCTCACTCTCACTCGTCAAATGCCCTCACACGTACACGGTACACAACCCATTTAAAAATGTAAAATACATTCACATGGACCGACTTAATAAGACCTCGTAGTCCCATCCGTCTATATATATTCCAAGAAAAACTTCATACTGTTATCCCTCGTAAAGTTAAAAGACTGATCGAAACAAAAAGAAAGAAGGCTTAGATTTAACAAGAGCGAATCAAATATGGCGAGTTTGTTAGATAAAGCCAAGGGTTTCGTGGCTGATAAACTTGCCGGAGTTCCTAAACCGGAGGGTACGGTCACGGACGTTGATCTTAAAGACGTGAACCGCGACTCCGTCGAGTACTTAGCCAAAGTTTCAGTCACCAATCCTTATGGTCACGCGATTCCGATCTGCGAGATCAATTTCACTTTTCACAGCGCTGGCCGGTAATACCTTCTCTCCCTCGTTCCATTCAGTAATTCGGTTTATTTCGGTTTTCATTTAGATATTTTTATTTTTCAGTTTATGGGGATCTTCAGAATTCTTGGACGAATCAAAACTTAAGTATCTTTTTCTTCGAGTAGGTCGGTTTTCATGTTGGTATTTTGATATCAAACACATATATAAACCGACTAAACTTAAACCATCAAGAAATTTTGGTTTGGTTTTAAAATATATTACTAATAAAATCTCGTGTTTTTGTTGATTTTCACTATAACGTTTTGTACACTGAAAAATATATTGATACAAAACTATAAATGATCAGTTTTATTATTTTAACATCCTTTGTTTCGATCAACAACAAAAAAATCTAGGAACGTTTTATAGCTTGAAAATATGAACATCTTTTATATAAACGCCTAATTCGTGTTACAGAATCTAATGATTTATTATGACAAAATTGGATAGGGAAATCGGAAAGGGGAAGATACCGGACCCTGGTTCACTGAAAGCTAAGGACATGACGGTTCTTGATGTTCCGGTGGTGGTGCCGTATAGTATACTGTTCAACTTGGCTCGAGACGTTGGTGTGGACTGGGACATTGACTATTTGCTCGAAATCGGTCTCACCATTGACCTTCCTGTTGTCGGGAATATTACTATCCCTATTACCAGCAAGGGAGAGATCAAACTCCCTACTTTTAAAGATCTCTTCTGATCAACTTAACCTATATATAAAACCAACATCGTTTTAAATGGTGATGATGATAATGTAATAAGCGGGTTAATAAATGTTTATTTTGTATTATCATCATGTGATAAAAGATATCTGGTGGATTATATCAGTTATAGTTAACAAAAACTTATAAAGGATGCTTGCACAAAACAAACTAGAAACAAAAAGCTATAAAGGATTATAACTGAGCTTGCGAGGTTGATAGTACGTTTTTGGTAGACTCATCTGGAGAGATGGCAATAATGAAGGTTTGGAAGTTACCAAATCCGTAAGCAAGAGACAGTTCCTGACATTAAAATAGAAGAATCAGTTGAACTTATAAAAGAATTTGGGATTCATCAAAATACACATCAAATTTATTCTTATTTTGCACTATAATTTATTGACGTATTTCAAATAATACTTATAAATATTAGACCAAAAAACAATACTTATACCCGTTGCAGCGTTTTGACTGTTTTATGGGATTAATGGGCTCATTAAAGAGTTCAAGAAGCACACAGTCTCTTATAGTTACAAGACGAAGGTATATATAATCTTGTGTTTTAATTTTCAGATTTATTTTAGGTTTCAGTAAAGACATATTTTTCATGATAATATTTTTGTGATTATTCTAGAAGCAGTTCATTACAGAGTTTTGGATAGAGCTATGAATTCCAACAATGATGTGAACGCCAACATAATGTGAATGAGAATATTTCAAAAGAAGACATTCTATGTCCAGTTTAATCAAGTACAATATCGTTAATGGTAAGTGAGCTTTCTCATTTGCCACTTTCATGTATGTGTATTTTTAAAAGACGGTTTTTCATTTGTAGCTACCAAGACAATCATCTCCACCATAAATTTTGCCGATCATTTTGAGGAGAAAGATATTATTGATGATGTTAGTCAATATCTCGAAGATGTAAGAATATATTTGATGTGTAATTTATTGAATCCCAATTTTTTTTTACAATTTCAACTGTTTCTTTTAATTTTAATATCAGAAAATCTTTCTTGTTTGATTTGTGGATTTGGTAACTTCCAAACCTTAATTCTCAACATCTCTCAGATGAGCCTACCAAACATGCCATTAACCTCACAAGCTTATGGTCTGTATTTTGATCTCATCTATAGAGAGATCTCTGTATAAACTTTGTACACTATTTTTTTTACTTCAGATTACGAAGATGACAATTGCTTTTCTATATTTTTTACATATTGATATATTTATGATTATGGTTATATATTTTCTATTATACATGTGTTTCGGTTAAATTATTTACGGTACAAAAAACTATTTTGATGGAAACGGAGGTTCTAGGAAGAACATTGGTGTTAATGGGAACATAGGTTCCTGTAGGAACGTTGGTATCAGTGGGAATGAAGGTTCCGGTAGGAATGTTAGTGTTAGTGGGAATGGGGGTTCCGGTAGAAACGTGGGTTTCGGTAGAAACGTGAGTGTCAGTAAAAACGTGAGTGTCGGTAAAAATAAAGGTCCATGAGAGAGACGATTTTAGTGAGAAAAAAAAAGAGAGTAGGTTTTCATCAATTTTAGAGGCTTTTGTTTCATACAGATTCGTTTAAATTGACGATTTGACATAAGTCTGATATATAATTAATTAATTAATTAAATTAATAAATAAGATTTTTGAGGCTTCGATCTAAGTCAAAAGTAAAAATAAATGCGGAGGTTGCTGTTGCTTCACAAACAAACAAACATTGGCTAACCTATATATGGTGGATATATATATGTAGAAACATCAAGGCAGAGAAATTAGTTTTAATGAGAAGGATCTTCGTCTGGTAGAAAGATCTGAGAAACGAAGTCTTGGAATCGAGAAGAGTAAATCTTGGGATGAACGGCTGAGATTGTCTTCGAGCTGTGTTGGATAGACTTGTAACAATGTTCAATGCGTTTCCTTACACCATAGTCCTGGAAAATGTCTATAATCCCAAGATACAATATCACGTCGTACCATTCCTCCCCTCCTCCTTTAACGTTCTTCCCCACCACACTCCCTGATTCTCCTCTCCCGACCCTTCGTGCTCGTCCCGGTATCTTCATCCCGAAGTTTGTGCTTGCGCTGCAAGAAAATCAATTTTAATACAAATGTGTTTTTTGGTAGATTTGGCATCGAGGACAAGAAGGAAAAAATTCTCCGGTGGTTACCTGTTTTGGAAGATGTTGGTTAGTGTTGTTCTGGAAACAATGCTTTCTTGTGGAGAATCAGAAGCGTTGGTTGGTGCTGGACTGGGGCTTATGCTTGCTACGGATTGTACATTCACAGAGTTCTCACTATCAATTGAATCTGTGTATAAATGAAAATATGAACATCTCCCCATGTTATATAGCACGAGAGGCTTCTCTGTATAGTATGTAGATTAGATTAGGGACGGGTTAAATATCACCTCTGCTCGGAGTGCATGAATACATTGTTGAAGATCTATCTGGAGAGTTTGAAGCTGTCTTCATAAACTTGGAGCTATTGCTGTCAACAGAGCCTGCGAGATTGACCAAAACGTATGTAAATTTTCATATATTAGTTCGTGGTGAATCACAGGGATAGAGAAGATTTTTACCTCGTGATGTGAAGCTGTCGTATACAGGGCTTAGTCCATCAATCGAACCTGTATATCAGTTGATCAGATAAAACGAATCATCAATTTATAAGCTATGAAGTTTCCTTATCATTTATAAGAACAGCGACATGAGATGTATAATTCACTCACCTTGACATGAGCCTTTAACTTGTAAACCAAGCATTAAGCTGTAATCCATTATCCCTTCATCTTCCAAAAGTTCACAGTCTAGCTTTGTTTGCCTGCGGGATGACAAAATCCAGTGGACATCTAAATCATTCTCTGGGCCAAGAATCAAAACAGAAACAGAGGAAAGAAAACTCACTTGACAAGACGGTGCCTGGCCAAGGAATCCACGTAGAAATGAAAATCAAGGTCTATATCTTTCAATATGGTCTTATCTCTCACTTTGATCTTCTTGTTAGTTCGACCTTGTGATGAACCCTTTAGATCATATACCTTGTTCATAAAAACATCTGACTGCAGTATGTTG
>KE154666.1:177256-189037 GCA_000411075.1 Sisymbrium irio | reverse complement strand
CGACGCTTCCACGTCGTCGGCCGAGGCCTATCCAGCCGGCGTCAGTCTACCCCGAGAAGAAACGTCGCAGGAGCCTCTGCCGCGTTTTCTGCTGCTTCTTCTGTATATTCTTCGCCGTGATTCTTATCCTCCTCCTCATCGCCGTCGCTGTTTTTTTCCTTTGGTACAGCCCGAAACTTCCCGTGGTCCGCCTTGCCTCTTTCAGAACAAGCAATTTCAACTTCTCCAGCGGAGAACCCGACGACGGGTGGTCGTTTTTGACGGCGGATGCGACGACGATGCTCGATTTCAGAAACCCTAACGGAAAGCTTGGGTTTTACTACGGAGATGCTGACGTGGCTGTGATTCTCGGAGAGAATGATTTTGAGACCAATTTGGGGTCAACGAAAGTCAAAGGCTTTGTTGAGAAACCAGGGAATCGGACGGCTGTGATCATCCGGACGAGAGTGAGGAAACAACAGGTGGATGATCCGACGGCGAAGAGGCTACGGGCAGAGCTGAAGAGTAAAAAGCTGCTGGTGGAGGTGTCAGCTAAGTCGAAGGTTGGATTGGCTGTGGGCAGTCGCAGGATTGTTACTGTGGGCGTTAGTTTCAGATGCGGTGGCGTTAGATTGCAAACGCTTGATTCGCAAATGGCCAAATGCACCATCACAATGCTGAAATGGTATGTATTGATATTGAATCAAATATTTGAAAGGATAAAATTATACATGTGCAGAATATTGATCTAGCCATTTGATTGGATAATTGCAGGATCAAATTGCGGTCATGAGAAACGGTGTGGTTTGGCTTTGCCTCTCAAAGGTTAAAAAAAGACATGTCGACAAACCATATAGGCTATACGAGGGCTTACTTTGTATCTACTCTTTAATTTTAAGTAATCAAATACTATGTATTCAGCTATATCTATAATTCTAATCCAGATCCGTTACAAATATATCTGTTATACACACATACATATTGATCATTCATTTGTTAGTGGTTTGTGTTATGTTTTTGGCAATTAGAGTAGCAAATTGTTTTATCTTTTGATTGGTTAAAGTATTAAAGTTCCAAATTGTTCTTCAATGTGATTTGTCTCCATGTAGAGAAAGCTGTTATGCGCGTTTGTTAAAAACCGATTTAAGTAAATCAACCATATTATAATTGCCAAAAATACCGTTAAACTAACTTATTTTTGCGTAGGTGTCCGGACACCTCTAGTTAATGTTATTTTTGTCAACGAACCAGTAGATAGAGACTTATTACAAAACGAATTCTTGTCAAACGGTTTGTCTAAAATCTCGATAGGATTTTGTATTAAAATTTGTAATTCCAAAGGCCTTGGTAAGATTGAAGAGATGCAAAATGGAGCAATTTCGAGAGATAGGAGAGGTATTAGGAAGCATAAGTGCGTTAATGGTGTTCAAGGACAACATTCAAATCAACCAGCGTCAATGCACTCTATTACTCGACCTCTTCACCGCCGCATATGATTCAGTTTCCGAGTCTATGAGATCGAATTTACGTTTTGGAGAGAAAAACACCAAATGGAAGATTCTTGAACAACCCTTGAGGGAGCTTCTATATGTAGTACGAGAAGGGGAGGCTTACGTTAGAATGTCTTTAGAGCCTAAACTTGGGTTTTGGGCTAAAGCTATTGTGTTACAACACAGCAAAGATTGCACAGAGCTTCACATTCATAATTTGCTCTCTTGCGTACCTATCATCATCGAGGCCATAGAGATGGCGAGTGAGGTTTCAGGGTGGGATGAACAAGAGATGAACAAGAAGAGACTGGTGCATTCTAACAAGTATATGAAGCAATGGAACGACTCTCAGATGTTTACTTGGAAGTTTGGGAGAGAGTATTTGGTGACCATGGACTTGTGCAATCGATATGAGAGTGCTTGGAGAGAGGACATGTGGATTCTAATGAAGGATCTTCAGGAGAAAAAGCGTCCCGGTTCAAGCAAATACGACAGGAAGATGGCTGACTTCCTTTTGAAGAATCTTGGAGATGGAAACGAGAGTCCCAAGCTATTTCCTTCTTCTATTCTGGTCAGCGCGAAAGATTACCAAGTGAGAAAGAGATTAGGCAATGGAAGACAGTACAAGGAGATTACCTGGTTAGGAGAAAGCTTTGCGCTTAGGCATTTCTTTGGGGACGTCGATGCTTTGCTTCCTCAAGTTACTCCACTCCTATCTCTTTCACACCCAAACATTGTATACTACCTCTGCGGATTCGCGGATGAGGAGAAGAAAGAGTGTTTCTTGGTCATGGAGCTGATGAGTAAAAGCCTCGGGACGCACATCAAAGAGGTATGTGGTCCAAGGAAGAAGAACATTCTCTCCCTCCCTGTCGCGGTTGATCTGATGCTCCAGATAGCTCGGGGCATGGAATATCTTCACTCGAAGAGAATATACCACGGAGAGTTGATTCCATCTAACATTCTTGTCAAACCAAGAAGAGATAGCCAACCCGGAGATGGGTATCTCCACGGGAAGATTTTTGGGTTCGGGTTGAATTCTGTCAAGGGCTTCTCCTGTAAAAGTGCTCCTTCGACAGGTCAGAATGAGAGTTTTCCATTCATATGGTATTCCCCGGAAGTGCTAGAAGAGCAAGAACAGAGCGGAACTGCGGGAAGCCTTAAGTACACTGATAAAGCTGATGTATACAGCTTTGGAATGGTTTGCTTTGAGCTTCTAACAGGCAAAGTACCGTTTGAAGATAGCCACCTGCAAGGAGATAAAATGAGTAGAAACATTAGGGCCGGTGAGAGACCGCTTTTCCCATTTCATTCACCTAAATTCATTACAAACCTGACAAAAAGATGTTGGCATGCTGATCCGAATCAGCGTCCATCTTTCTCGTCGATAAGTAGAATTCTCCGATACGTCAAACGGTTTTTAGCTTTGAACCCGGAATGTCACGGTAGTAGCAAACAAGACCTGCATGTCTCTCCTCCTGTGGATTACTGTGAGATCGAGACTAAGCTGTTGCAGAAGCTTTCATGGGAATCCACAGAGTTACTTCAAGTTTCACAGGTTCCTTTTCAAATGTTTGCATATAGGGTCGTGGAACAAGCAAAAACTTGTAAGAAAAACAATCTCCGAGAGACATCTGAATCGGGTAGTGAATGGGCATCGTGTAGCGAGGATGAGGGTGGGGATGGATCAGACGAGCAGGTGTCATCTGAGAAGGAAAGGAGGCTTTCATGCTCAAATGATGTCGGTATGCGCAAGAAGCCTGTTTCAAAACTTCTGAAAAGAGCTTCTGGCTTGAAACCAATTCAAAAACCAGGTGTGACCATCATGAGCAGTCAATATATATAGAGGCTCCATATATATGTTTGCGTTACATAATCTACTAAGGAATTTTGTTGTACTTGCCTTCTGATTATGTTTCAGGAACTCCTAGAGGACGATCAAGGCATCCCCCACTAAGCCCTTGTGGGCAGAGTATGAGAACGCACTCTGAGAGTCAACTGATATTGATGAGTCCAAAGATACGGCGATCAAATTCTGGTCATGTCTCGGACTCTGAGCTATCCTAAGCACACAAGAAACAAAAAATTTATTAACAAGTTCAACATGCTGTATAAGTCGACACTAGCCTTTGACTCTCATGAAAAAAACTCATGAGCAAATCTTACAAAATATATTAGTTTATATACAAATAGAATTAATTTAGTTTTCTAATAGAGATAAACATAAATATAATAATATTTTATAATTATAGCAGATATCATATTTTAAGATATGATATATGTCAAATATCTTATAGATCTTTTTTTAATAATTTTTTAATCTTGACCATTTAATCTTGTAAATCTCCCAGCAGAAAAACCCATTTTTCATAATTGGTTTACTTTAAACTGTTATGGAAAATCTAACATACTAATTTATTTCATCAGTAAATATTTAAAAAGTCATCATTACAAACGAAATCATCCATCGCCATGGATATGAATATGAATATTGAGTAATCTAAGTTTAGGTCCACATCTCTTTGTTATTCAATACAAATTTATTTATTTTTAAAATAAAATTGTTGAACGCAATCAAAGTCGAACCGAAATAAAAAAAAAAATACTAATATGGTGTTTGTAACTTATCATAATAATTATCCATGTACGACCGTAGAGTTTTGCATATGTGCAGGTCGTCACGTCATGTGTTGGTCAACTTGACCGAGTAAGACTGATCATGGTCTCAAGGTTGGTAATGTTCGTGGTTTATCATTAATGTTGCTGTTTTCCCTCAGAGGTTTATTACTTGAAACTCCATCGTCCATGTCCATCTCCTGTTTTTCTCCTAATACTGTAGTCTTGTAGAATAAGATTAGATTCCAGAAGAAAAGCGACGCAAAGTGCGACAAAAGCAGAGAAGTTTTCTCCTTTAAGCATTTTTGATTATTTTTAAATTCCTCTGAAAATTTCAAAGTTTGCTTTTTTTTTTCTTTTTAAAAAATGGCTTCGTCAAAGCGAGTGAAGGCTTGTTAATTGATATTCTCCTCCACCGGAGAAGAAATCGCCAGAAATTTCCACGGAGTCGCTCTTCTTCGAGGTGCGTTTGATTTTTCCTTACTCTGTTTTTGTTGTTGCTGTTGTGTGTTTACTTTCTCGTTTGGATGCTGAGAAATCATGGAAACTCTAGAAACGGTCGTAAGATTTGCTCTACAAATGCTCATACTGAATCGTTTGGAACAAAACTGTTGAGTGTTGATAAAACCAAAGGTTTCGGTTTCATTACTTCATTTTGCAGTTAAACAAGCAAAACCCCTAGAAGCTGGTCTTCGTCGGAGAAACATTGAATTCCGATGAGGACAAGCGGTGACGTCTACGGAGCGGAGGCTGCTTCTTCGAGAAGCCAAGAAGATAGAGGAAGGTGCAAGGAGGAGGACGATGTTTCACATTCTTCTTCCAAAAACACGAACCCGATTCACTACACTGATCATCAACAAGCCGAGCTTTTCAGAAAGCTTGATTCCATCAAAGGCCATGTTCTCCGTGGTGGTCGTCATGGACCTTCTTATTACAATCCACATCCTCAGCCGTTTCCTTATGGAATGTATCCTTCCACGAGTAACCCCGCTCGTGTTCCACCTTACACAGACCCTTATGGGTTCCCAATGCAGCAAAGGTTGTATCCTGGTCATTACCCAAATCAGATGCTTCCTCAAGGACAGTATGTAGACATTGGTCCTGACCTACTTGACCCCCAGTTACAGGACCCTAGATTCTTTCCTGCTACACCCAGTCGGTACGGTGATGTACCCTATAGCCCTGCTTCGCATCATGGCGAGAAACTTGGACCTTTTAGTCCACATGGTGCTCAAGGTCATCATCACACGAGGTGGCCTAGTGAAATCAACTCTGAAATGGGTGGCGGCGCTTTTGCTCGTGGATGTGTTAAACCTCCTGTGTCGGATTCTGACTCCCGTCGTTGTCATCCTCTAGCGGGAGGTGCGCCTTTTTTAGCTTGTCACAACTGCTTTGAGCTGCTCTATTTGCCTAAGAAGAAGCTTCTTGCTCAGGACAAGCAACAAAAGCTGCAATGTGGTGCTTGCTCTGAGGTTATCAGTTTCACAATCGTTGATAAGAAGCTTGTTTTCTCTACTTCCGCTCTTGAGGAGACTAGCCAAGTTTCTGTAAAGGTTGAAGATAGAAGAAGCTCGGTGGTAAATGATTGCCCGCTTAAGGATGAGGAACCAAGAATGCACCGGGAAACCAAAACTATGCAGGCTGTACCGCCTAGTGAACACTCAGATGATGAAGATAGATCAAGCATTTCTAGTGAAACGCAGAAAGATGTTGTCAAGTCTGTTCGCCGCAGAGTTCAAGGCGCCAAAGTTCCTACTCCAGCTCCTCCTCCTGAAAATTCCAATCTTCTTGAGCTCTTTGAGTATTCTAATGTGAACCGAGCTGCACTAACCTACGGAATGGCACAGTTAGGGTACAAGAAGCAAGTATCCTTCACGAAACAAGACTCTCTGAAACCAGAATCAGTAGCTACTGAGACAGATGTTTCTTACAATGGGTACTATAGTAAAACTGAGGTGTCTGACGATTCAAGGATCGCAAAAGCTAGTAAAGAAGAGAGCAGACGCAGAACTCGGAAAGAGAGTAGCGAGTACAATTTCTCAGAGGTCACAAATAATAAAACCATCTCTAACGACCAATACGACGAGCAGTTAGAGGTTTGGGTGAATGGGCATCTAATACCCGAAGATCAAGTTATCAGCGCCGGGAAACAAGCTGGACCAGTTCAAGCTGGCAAGTACTGGTATGTTCCGGTTACAATTTGATTTATTGATGACGTACATCGATCAGACTCGTCAAAGAAATGACAGTTTGTATTATGGTTGTGATTAGGTATGACTACCGTGCTGGATTTTGGGGAGTGATGGGGAACCCGTGTCTCGGTATCATACCAGTAAGAACTGTCACAACTCTTCTATTCTAATTTCAGTTCCACTCTCTTGTTTTGCATGTATCTTTGTATTGGTGCTTGTTGAAGAAATGGGAAACAATTCTTGGTTGATGCAGCCATTTATCGAAGAGTTTAGTCGTCCAATGCCAGATAACTGCGGTGCAGGAAACACAGGAGTGTTTGTGAACGGAAGAGAGCTTCACGAGAGAGATCTTGAGTTACTTTCAGCTAGAGGTCTTCCTCGAGGCAAGAACCGTTCTTACATCGTTGATATATCAGGAAGAGTTCTTGATGGAGATTCTGGTGAGGAACTTAAGAGTCTTGGCAAATTAGCTCCAACGTAAGCACAACAAGTCTTTGTAATGAAGTTATATATCGATTTCTAGTTGATTCTGAGATTGTTATAACTCATTGTCATTCTCTGAAAAATGTTATAATCTGATTCAGGATTGAGAAGGTTAAGCATGGATTTGGCATGCGAGTTCCAAGATACCTAACTTCATGAAGCTTCACGAGCTTGATTCAGCCTCTGGTTCCAATCTTCGTTATTTGATTAACATGTACATTGTGCGCTATGTAACACATCATTGGTTGGTTATATTCTGACCCACAGCTTCTTCTCTTTCCTTGTTTCTATTGTGGGGGTTCTGTATTTTAGCGTGCCAGTCTATTTCTTCTTTTTGTTTTCGAAGCAAACCAAACCGGTTTGTGATTTTCGGTCTGCTTAAAGATTAACCATCTGCTTTTCTTGTGATCTGGAGTAGTACTGGTGTATGTAAAGATTGATCATTTTTTTATTTTGGATAATCTCTTGGGGAATGAAATAATTTTTGTTTGTTGTGGATCTTAGATAATCATTTTGTATTGCCAAGAAATAAAGTAAATCATTAACTCTGTTTTTATAGATCTACAGGCTGTACCTGTCCTGTCCGTTGAATCGTTTTCAAGGAAGAGCAAATTGTAAAAGCTATTACGGTAGATTGCTGACACGTGTACAAATTTATATGAAGTAGGTCCACGAGGTAAAGATTTAAAAACCATACCCATGGGGTCAAACATCTACGTCAAGGAAAGACTCGGCATTTATTCAGTATGGGCCTCATAATGTACCCCACTCCATGCATAAATTGGATGTATCTAATTTTGTTTTTGGTTAAGACTTTCAATTTAAATCCGATGTAAGATTATTTTCTAAAAAGCAGAAAATCTATTCAGTACAAACCAATATTTAATGAAGAAAAAAATTGCTAATGAAATATATTATCTACAAGACTTTAAACGTTAAAGACCCAATTAATTTCTGTCGGCTGTTTGATTATTTAGCCATTACATTTGTAAATTGTAAGCATGAACAGTATAATGAGATGTAAGACGTGATGTCTTTATCTTTAGCTCTTCTTTGAAAGGTGGTGGTCTCGATCATTTTCTCCGGATAAGTAAGTAAAAGGGGCGGTGGGAAAAAAAATATTAGTAGACACGGTCGGACCATTTGCGAATGCGAAAGACATTTGTTCTCATCTCGCGATGATGTACTTTCCGACAAATATCTTTGTCAGTTTTAACAGTTGAAAAACGAAGGAGAATATATATACAAAAAAAATTCACAATAGTAGATTACTCGACGCATTTAGTTTCAGACTTACTAATGCGTTATGCTTATGCCATGTTCTAAGGTATTTTTCAATTACTGGAAATCATTAATGGTATCATGTCTCCGTATATACCACTGGCTTGATTATGCGTAAAGGGACAAAGTATATGATTTGCTTTGCAATTATACAATTAATAAAAACAATCAAGGATGCCTAATCATTTTTTTTTCCTGATTCTCTCTACAAAACTGTTAATCTCACAGTTAAGCACGACCGACACAACAACAGAAAAACCTGAGTAATTTAATTTATTAAGTTAATTATTAATGACTTTGAGATCAAGAAAAAACAACAAAAATCCACTCTGTCATTTTACCAGGAAGAAGAGTCCTCGCTTTCAACGACAACCAAAAACCTCCAAGAAAAAAAACAATTCAATACCTTCCAAAAAGACTCACTGATCTAATCTAATTCCCACATGGATTCATTGAGATTACTGTCTTCTAAGAGCATGAAGATTGAAGGAAACCCATTTGGTTCCTCTCACCAACGCAATCAAATATTCCTCAAATTCGTCGCTTTCTTCCTTCTCGTCGGTCTCGCTTACCGTCTCATCGTCACCGACTCCACCGTACCAGATGTAAAAGCCTCGTCGGTGGATCCCTCCGGTCTCACTACTACAGTCGCTCTAGCTCCAGCCCCCGTTGATTCCCCAGGAAACACTACCACTGCTTCCCAAAACGGTAAGAGATCTTTCTTTGTCAATCATCACTATAACTAGTCCCAAAATTCGAATAAAGATGTAGCCAATTTGTTTAGGTTCGACAAAGTGTGATATCTTTAGAGGGAACTGGGTAACAGACCCATCTGGTCCGGTCTACACAAATGATACTTGTCGTCATATCCAACAACACCAGAACTGCTTGAAGAACGGTCGTCCAGATTCGAACTACCTTCTCTGGAGATGGAAGCCTCGCGATTGCGATCTCCCGAGGTTTGATCCCGAGCTGTTTCTCGACAGAATGAGGAACAAATGGTGGGCTTTCATCGGCGATTCAATCTCTCGTAACCATGTACAGTCCCTCATCTGCATTCTCTCTCGGGTGGAAGAGGTTGATGAAATCTACCACGACAAAGAGTACAGATCAAAGATATGGAGATTCCCTTCTCACAACTTCACACTCTCTGTCATTTGGTCTCCTTTCCTTTTGAAAGCTGACACCTTTGAGAACACTGAAGGCGTTTCCTTCTCAGACATTCAGCTCCATCTCGACCAGCTCGACCACAAATGGACTGACCAGTACATCAACTTCGACTACGTTGTCATCTCCGGTGGGAAATGGTTCCTCAAAACTTCCATCTTCCATGAGAACAACACAGTTACCGGATGCCATTACTGCCAAGGGAAGAACAATCTCACCGAGCTCGGTTACCAATACTCATACAGGAAAGCTCTCCGTTTGGTTCTTAACTTTGTCGCTGATCCAAACCGTAAAGCTCAGGTTCTGTTCAGAACAACAACACCTGATCATTTCGAGAATGGAGAGTGGAACAGTGGCGGTTTCTGTAACAGAACAATGCCGTTTAAGGAAAGCGAAGGGGAGATGAAGAGCGAGGATGTATCTATGCGTGATATCGAGCTTGAGGAGTTCCGTAAGACCCAAGAAAAAGAAGGTTACAATGCCACCAACATTGGATTACTTGACACTACTTCAATGTCGCTTCTCCGACCAGATGGACATCCCGGACCGTACCGGTATCCTAATCCTTTCTCTGGGACGAAGATCAAGGATCAGATGCATATTCAGAATGATTGTCTTCACTGGTGCTTACCTGGTCCGATTGATTCATGGAATGATCTAATGATGGAGGTGATGCTTAACCGGGAAATGTACAGATGAAATACAAAGAATTTTTAGCCTCGATTTCCAGATGTTTCTTTGTAATTAGTTATTTGGTTTTTTAAAAAGCCCACTAATTTTGATTTTGGGCCTAATATGGGTCCAACTTCAAGCTCGTATCGTTCTCCCTATGAACAAAACGCTCGTGTCCTTATCCTTGCACTCCTCCGCCGTCGCCATCTTATTGATCGTGTACAAATTTTCATTACTTTTATGCTTTATTTTTATGTATTAAATTTTAAATGCTATATTTCGATGTATTTTTTATTTGTGGATTATAAATTTTAATTTTTGTTTTTTATAAACTATCTTTGTTTGTTCGAATCGAAATTTTGTTCCAAGTAATTCACTTGTACATGCAAAAAGGCAGCCATTCCTTTTTTCTTTTTATGGCCATCACGTATGCATTGCTTTTTGTCGTATGAATATTTAAAACGTTTATTATTGCACAGTGCACAGTGCACACGCACCAACTTTGTTTGATTGCGCTGGGTGGAGACAGTGGCCCCGCTCAATAAAAAAGGAATCTCTATACTAAAATATTGTAAGTTGGCCTTTTCAATATTTTAAAAAATAAAAATTGGTTTTGATTTTGAAAAATACATTTAAAAATACTTACAAAAAAATTTTACATACTCTGCGCACCCTTTAAAACCGCTTCTGGTTAGAAATATATTAGAACATCTTTACCCCTTAAGATCATGTTCTGAATATCTCAATTATTTAATATTATTATCTTTAATATATTTTCAAAGTTATATTTTATTTTCAATTATAATTTAAAAATCAACCATTTAAAAGTTATCACTTATAAAATATAAATATCTCAAAAAATTTACAAGTTTCTTTAACGAGAACTGATTTTAAAATAGTTCTTTTATTTTAAATTTTTATTTTTATTATTATATTTTGAGATAAACCGGTGGAGAAAAAAGCACTTTACCTTTTAAAAAAAATATTAATCAATAATATTTGGATGTCTTTTTCAGATTTGAGATATCTATATAATTTTATAATAACAATATTATTTAACTACTTTTTTGAGATTTCCTTCTTAAAACTATGGATGTGAATGATTATAATAGCAAACATATAGACATTTGTTTACCAAAAAAAAAACATATAGACATTTAATTCCTACTGATTACTTCCTCCCTAACTTTTTAGGCCTACACAAAAAATGTAGACATTTAATTCCTACTGATTACTTCCTCCCTAACTTGTTACTACACACCAAAGTTGCTTGTATGGGCTTATTATTTAACTATTTTTTTTTTGATTTCCTTCTTAAAACTATGGATGTGAATGCTCTTAGCAAACATATAGACATTTAATTCCTACTGATTACTTCCTCCCTAACTTGTTACTACACGCCAAAGTTATAGAGTGACAACCGCCTGCATTATGGTCCACAGAGATTGAGACGTAGCAAATAAAAGAACGTAAGAAAATAAAATCCCAAAGAATGATAACCACGAGTATGCTATAAAAAGCCACTAGCAAGGTTGGTACACTATAATCAAAACATGCACAAATAAGGAAGTCGATATAAAATCATTGGCTTATTCATCACATTATTCTTGAATCTTGCATCAATGGCGGAGGCAAACATTCCGCATGTAGCAATCATACCGAGTCCCGGTGTGGGTCACCTCATCCCGCTCGTTGAGTTCGCAAAGCGACTCGTTAACCAGCATCGTTTCACCGTCACATTCATCTTCCCCGGCGGATCATCGCCGTCCAGTGCCCAAAGATCCGTTCTGAACTCTCTCCCTTCCTCCATAGCCTCCGTTTTCCTCCGTCCCGTAGATCTTTCCGACCTTCCTTCAACGGCGGGAATCGAAACTCGGATATCACTCACCGTGACTCGTTCT
>KE154666.1:166612-177105 GCA_000411075.1 Sisymbrium irio | reverse complement strand
GGCGGAGAAACGTCTCCCGGGGGTTCTCCTCGTCGACCTATTCGGTACGGATGCGTTTGACGTGGCCATTGAGTTCCATGTGTCGCCATACATCTTCTACACATCAAATGCCAACGTCTTGTCGTTTTTGCTTCACTTGCCGGAACTAGACAAAACGGTGTCGTCTGAGTTCAGGGACTTGACCGAACCGGTTAAACTACCCGGCTGTGTTCCGATAACCAGTAAGGATTTCGCCGATCCGTGTCAAGACCGAAACGACGACGCATACAAATGGCTTCTCCACAACGCCAAGAGGTTCAAAGAAGCCAAAGGGATCCTGCTGAACTCTTTCGTCGATTTAGAGCCAAACGCTATAAAGGCTTTACAAGAACCGGCTCCTGATAAACCACCGGTTTACCCGATTGGACCGTTGGTTAACACAAGCTCATCTTATGCTGACGGGAACGATGAGTACGAATGTTTAAAATGGTTAGACAACCAACCACTCGGGTCGGTTCTATACGTGTCATTTGGAAGCGGTGGAACACTCACGTGTGACCAGCTCAATGAGCTCGCTTTCGGTCTAGCGGAGAGCGGGAAACGGTTTATTTGGGTAGTGCGAAGTCCTAGCGGGATAGCAAATTCTTCATTTTTCAACTCACACAGCCCAACCGATCCATTGACTTTCTTGCCACCGGGGTTCTTGGACCGAACCAAGGAAAAAGGCTTAGTGGTTCCGTCATGGGCTCCACAGGTTCAAATCTTGGCCCATCCATCAACCGGGGGATTTCTAACACACTGTGGATGGAATTCGACTCTTGAAAGCATCGTAAATGGTGTACCGCTGATAGCATGGCCCTTGTACGCAGAGCAAAAGGCGAACGCATTGCTGCTTGTGGAGGATGTTAAGGTGGCTCTTAGAGCGAGAAATAGTGACGATGTGATTGTACGAAAGGAAGAAGTGGTGAGAGTGGTTAAGAGCTTGATGGAAGGAGAAGAAGGGAAGGCCATAAGACATAAAATGAAAGAGTTGAAAGAAGGAGTTGTTAGAGTCTTGAGAGAAGATGGGCTCTCTACCAAGGCACTCACTGAAGTTTCCTTAAAGTGGAAAGCCCACCAACGAGAGGTCGAACAAGACACGACCCACACTATAAGTAGTATTTAACTTTGGTTGCTCTGTTTGTTTCCCTAGATTGGCTTGATCCAAGTATAATGTTGATCTATCCAATAAGTAATAATAATCGATAATGTATTGAAGCTTACCGAGTCACACTCATATAAGATGTATAAGTTTCAAGTAACCGATTGTAGAGAAATCCATTTACGACCCATCTTAGAGGAGGCTTTATGTTATTTCACTATTGGTACATCTCCAAGACGATAGAAAATGGAGGACAAAGTATATACCAATGACTTGTTGACAACTTTCAGAGGCATCCTTCTAACACAATATATGCTGACAAAATGTTTGTAAAAAATACACAAATTTGATCTCAAAGATGGCCAAGCCATCACTACTTCAGAGTACAAGTCCATAATTTGGCCTTATCTGTTGGACTTCAGAGTACAAAAGTCCATAAACCCAAAATTGTAAGACAATAAAAAGTATAAACTTTCAGACCAATCTCTTGGCTTGATGATTGTTAGGCCAAATGAAGATGCTAGAGCCATGGATAGTGAGCTTGTTCCATCGTCTCTCTCGCATTCGCGTTGCTAATGAAATCGAGATGGGTTAATCCTATTCCTAGGCTTCACATGACTCAAGAGGACTGCGAAACCAAAAAAAAAAAAATTTAGTTTATTAAAAAAAAATTTAAGCCAATGAGGGAGAGACACGCTCGTGTTCTGAAGGAACACAATCTCTCAAATTAGATACGTTTTTTAGCTTTTGTAATAAAAAAACTATTTTTCATTTATATTTAATGGTTTTTTTTTTGAAATTTAGATATTAAGTTATTAACTATCCATAAGAAAGAAGCGACTCTTTTTCTTGGCTTGGCAGTGTGTGTAGAAATCTATACACAATTTGTAATCTGTCGACTCTCTCATCAGCCAAATTGAGACGAGCTAACATTGCCTACTTAATTCCTTCGTTTCGTTTGTACGTCTTTTTCTAATTTTCTTTCTGTCCCTCATAAAATCTAGTTAAACCTCAACCAAAACCCTTTTTACATTTTTCCAGATAACTAAATAATTTTAGTTTTTCTTTTTTTATTTACCTCCAAACTTATCAGAAATTCACTGGTTTTTGATATATTTTTCTCGCGTGGCGTTTAACTTTGATTAAGATATATAACTTAGAGATACAAATATGAAATTCCGAGGTACGACAACTTAAAATACAAGAACAAAACTGCAGAGAATTACCAACGAATAGAGGATATACGTATATATTTCATTATTCTTTTTCATTATTAGAAAAAAAAATGATATAGAATTTGCAATCAACGTAATTGCGATCTTCGATGATTCTTCATCACCCAAAACCTCTCAATCTGTTCTGCTGTTCTTCCTGGAATCCTCCCAGCTATTAAGTCCCACCTTCGCAACCAACAAAACAGAGTTAATCTTTAATTCCTTCTTAAATTCACATATTTAAAGAGTACACGACAAAATTAAAGGCTTATCAAGAAGAAAGAATCAAAAACCTTTCGCCGACAAGCTTATACATTCTGCAGATCAAATCCTCTTCTTCTTGAGTCATTGCTATTTCTTCCCACTCAAGACTACTCACTTCTGTTTCACGTCATCATTTCACATTTTCACATTTATTCAAAAGTAAAAATTTAAACGGCAGTGTATATATTTTGAAGATGGCATGAGAAATATGCATACCTTCAGAAGAAGAGGCAACGTTGGTCTTGGGATGCTTCGGCTTACGTTGCTTATCCATCTGAATGACCCCACGATTTACGATCGTACCGTACGAATTTGTATGGATCAATTAGGTTTGGTACGGTTTAAGGTACGTAGAGATTGAGGAGGGAGGAGAGGGTGCGGTGGATTTTGAAGGGAAGAACACCAACCCTCTTCTCTATTTATAGTGTCAAATTTTAACGACCGGTTTGGTCGGTTTCCACATTAAGTTATCATTAATTTCCTTCCATCGGTATTTAACTAAACTGATAGTGTACACATAATTAAACAAAGAATCTGAAGTATTATTCCTATTAATTAATTTGCAACTTATGGGTGGGTAGTATTATGTTAGTATGAATGTAATGCTTGAAAGATTTCGTTGTGATCAACCAATAAGAATCATATTAAACATGTTTCATTACATCAGTTGCTCCGTCATGTTTTGTGTAAATTGCTTTTTTAATTGATATGACTAACTACTTGCCCTGAGTTGATGTTTCATATGCAATAAATATATACAAATATGCATAATCAATGATAATTATCTAAGAAGATTTTTTTTACTCCTTAGGCTGGTTACAGATACACGAATACACTTTTCTTAATTTATTCCCAACCTCTCTAACTCAACCTATTATGTTAAAAAAAAAATCTCACTTAACTTAAATGAAAGGTTTGAGGTAGCTAGCGACTAAGCCACGAAGAAAATGTGTTGTTGGAAATATTAGTTTGCAGTATATACGGATATTTCAATCTGTTAAGAAGCTGTTTTATTTTCTTGGAATTTTAACTGAAGCACAGTGTTATGGCTGGAAAACAATATTATCAATAATTAAGAAAAAGTTGAGTAAATAATCCAATTCAAGTCCTCTTTTTTTTGCTGATGTGCATTAGGAGAATCACTTACAAATTTTCATTTGAATTAAATTCCCAATTTAATGAAAAGTGCTGTTAGAACTATCAATTGGAGAGTTGAAAGTTTGTTAGAGTTGAATATAATAAATTTAATTATAGCGTTGTGGATATTCCCTCCATTCCCATTATTCACATCACAATGTTATTCCACGCTTCTTTTTATTTGGTTTGGTTTATTATTTATTTACAGGATTTTCACAAAAGGTTGAGCCAAGTACTGAACAAACTATGCAGTTGCAACTAAACATGACACGTGGATTTTTGTTTATTTAATTTGTTGGGACCATGGCATGATTCATGATACATCCAATTTTGATATATAGACGTTAAAAAAGGAATATTTACGAGTTCTGTCGTCAAGTAAAAAGTTATTTTCGGTCTGCTGCACAGAATATTTACGACCGGAGAGACAGTAATGGATGTTAGAAATAAAAGAAGATAAAATTGTATAAAGGATGTGCTTGACCCATACAAAACAAAAAATTGTAGTATAAAGGAAGCAAAAAAGGAAGAGAAATTATAAAGGTTGGCAAAAAAATGTATACATAAAGGGTTGACTGAAATAAATATTACCAAATTCGAAAATTTAGCTTTTTTATTACATAATTTATTAGACAGCAGCAACACCGGACGGTGATGAGTTACTTGTGTGTTTTATGACAACACTATGAAATCACAATTGTTCTATTCGAATAATCTCTAGAAATCACTATATGGATTATAAAATTTGAAATGCTAAGTATATTTCCAACTTTTTAATATGCCTTAAAAAGTTGAAATTGGGGGAATCCATTAGCAGGGGTGCCCGAGAGTATTTTTCATTAAGCCCTCTCTAAACACACGTTTTTTCAAATCTTCCTCTTAATGCTCTGTTCTTTCAATGTGGCCCTGGCTTAGAGGCTTCTACTTATGTATAGGGAATTACAAAAAAAAAGTTTTGTTCAAGGTGAAATCTCAATTGAAAACCATCCATTCCAAGGAAAAGTAGATAAGAAACTAATAAAGAGAAATAAGTTTTACAACCTAGACATTGAATGAAATCAAATTCGGGCTTTCAGTTATGTTTCACAAGAAAGTTTTTGTCAGAGATCATGACAACAAGCATAACAAGACATAAGGAGAGACTGATCTTATACAACCTGCGATGAATTTATGGCTAATGTAAGAGGTGTGAATAGCGGGTGAGTTTCTATCACCATGGTCTGCCTTTTCCACCAAGCCGGCGTGCAAGCTCAAAATCTTTTCTCACTGATATGAAGAGAAACAGATATGGATGAGCATTCTACATACGATGTTTAAGCAAGTATTGGCCAAAAAGGACACAGAAGTATGCGTGTGATTCATAAAATTTAAGACTGAAAACGTCTTGTTTTGGAGTACTTACTTAGAGTAACACGTCTAGCATGGATAGCACAGAGCATTGAATCAGAGAAGAGACCAACTAAGTAGTCTTCTGCCGCCTGTCCAAAAAGGATTCACGAGTAGGTCAACTAGTCATCAAGGGGAAACCGACAACATTGGTAAACATTCATCATCAAGTAAAAAAAAGTTGAAGGATTGGTACCTCTTGAAGAGCCACAAGAGCTTCAGCTGTCCAACGAGAAATTTGCGGAGGTGCACAATTCTGAGTTATAGATCTCACCTGGTAGAACAATGTACATTAGTCTCATTGGAACATAAATAGACATTTCCATATCATTATCGATCCATGGTAAGCATAATACGAGAATTAGAGAAATCATTCAACACAAGATTTAGTAATGCAGTTACAGAAATAATATCGACGTGTACCAATAACGTCAAAGACAATAGATTACAAGCTCCTTAAATGTGAGTGTTATAGCCAACTAATGAGCTGTAGTGAAAATGTAATATGATTATGTAACCAAATCCTAGTTGGAAAGCAAGAATAATGAATAAGTAAGTTGATTGCAGAAATGCTAAGAGTAGCCAACATTGGTTCTATATGGTGGTATTGAGGAGCTGAAATGAAGGCAAAAAGGAAGGAGAGAAAAGGAGAAAAGTACTTCTCTGATGAAACTAGCAGCTGGGATAAGGAGTTTAGTGTTCTTCTGGAAATGGCGAATCTCTCTGAGAGCAACAGTTCCTGGCTTGTATCGGTAAGGCTTCTTGTTGGAACCTATAAGAATGGACAAACAGCACAAAGATAAAAGAGGAGGAATGCGATAATAACACATAAAGAAAATATGAACTAAAGATAAACAAGTTTGACTGACTTTGTGGCATAGCCTGTCGAGTTCTCTTAGTAGCCCCTTTCTTCAAAAACAAAGATTGAGAATCAAAGATGAGCAATGTACCCCAAACCCAAAGTTTCGAAAAGCAGATTGAGTGTAGAAACCTTACTTTTCGACCAGTAGCAGGTGAAGTTGCAGGAGTTGCTGCTGCAAATGTCACAAAGAGGAGAAAGAGAGATTAAAATAGGGAGAGAGAAACAGATTCTCAAAACTCACTTTGGTTGAGCATCGTCCCCACCTTCTTGGCCTCCACTGCCGCTACTTCTCGCCGGAGTCTAACATTTAGTCAAAAAAAACCATCACGAAGATGAAGATGAATTAGCATAGAAACCTAAAACGGAAAAGACGCC
The DNA here is from genome assembly GCA_000411075.1 of Sisymbrium irio. NCBI lineage: Eukaryota > Viridiplantae > Streptophyta > Magnoliopsida > Brassicales > Brassicaceae > Sisymbrium > Sisymbrium irio. Next base: position 170,747 of record KE154666.1, on the reverse strand, counting down.
GTACCGTACTCGGACCTGGCGCCGCGGAAGAGGAAGCAGCAGCGTCTACAATTTCAGATGCGAGATTAGGGTTTAACAGCGAAGGAAACCGAAAAGAAAGGAAATTGGAAGAGAAAGCAGAGGTAATACTAGTTTGATTGCGATCTCGTGTCCTCGAGGCGAAATGCTTCGTTCTCGCCATTGATTACTGCCGGAGATATCTCGCGCCGTCAGAGGAGTCGGAATAAGAAAACGAAAGCTGCGGTTAAGAGACGAAGGCGGGGGGAGAGGATTTTGTTTTCCCGCTCGATCTCAAATATTTTGATTTTCAAAATCGATTCTGCTTCCCACAATCAAATGGGCTTGTCTTTTACTTTTTACTCTGACTCAGGGTGAGAAAGAAGGGTCCTACTTTTATTTTACCGAACCTTCCCATCTCACACAGAGGGTTTGCCTAGCGGATAAACTAGAGTACGATGAAACGACGGAGTTCGAGGCCTTCTTTTGGCCCACTTTCATGCCTTATTTATTTATTATACCCATGGCCCATGGGGACGGGATATGCGTTTTTTACCGTTGAGACTTGAGAGTTTGCGTTTTTTACCGTTAAAACTCAGAAAATCTCTCTTTCCTTTGTGTTTTTCTCCTTTGGAGTTGGTGAATTTAGTTAACTTTTTGAAAAAATAGTAAAAGGATGTAGAATGAGATCATCTTTTTTGGTAAACAACACAAAAACAGAGTAAAAAGGAGTGAGGGATGGTGAAATCGACTCCCACGTTTTCAGATTTCTTACATTTTTAAGCATTCCCATCAACTTCAAATTATGTTCTGTCAAACTGAGATCGGAACTTTTCTATATAAAACATTTTCAGTACCTAATAAAGTATATATTATAGATATATAAACATGAGTTCGCATTTACATTGCTTTTTTTTGTTTTACAAAAAAATATTCACAAAGACAGCAACGGTAACAAACAAACCACCACCTGAAGACATTTTTTTACATAAAAACTTCACTACTGGAAAAAAAATATATCCTCTAAGAAACTGAACATTATCACACGCGCATATATGTAGCCTTGGAGAGTCGATCTATTATAAGACCAAACCAAACAAAAAAAAATCTGCTGATGAGTAATAATTAATTATATCACAGACACACGCAAACTAAAAATCGGTACTTTCACTTTCCCTGCCCTACTCCATTGATTACGTTGAGAGAGTAGTGATATCCTGAGAAGCCAACCTTTCAGAAACATCTGCCAGTGATTTCAGATTACATCTAATGAGTGCTTCCACAAAGTAACAAGTCTCATCCTTTGTGTTTCCTTGAGGAACATCAACTACAAACGATTCAATCACCATTGTTCCTGGTCTTCCCTCGATCATCTCTGGATGAACAGTCACAATCGAATAGTAATTCTGCGGAAAGAAAGGACATTTCAGATTCAACACTCTCCTCCAAACACTTACACGGTTCTGTATGTATGTAAGTATGAGAACTGAAGTATCGGTTTTACCTTAAGTCTATGGTCACCACCGATGATTTTGATACCGAGTATGTGTTCATCGTCGTCGAGAAGCTCAAGTCTCTCGGTGCTTGTAGTTGCAGGAAGGCCAGACTTGACATCAACTTCTCTGAGGCTGCCGATCTCAGGATCACCGACCACTGTGCATCTACTCACAAACGGTTTGTATTTCTGCGGCTGATCAAATCTCCTCACGAGTGACCAAACCTATAGTCAACAAATTTGTAATCAGACAAATCAAGATTATAGTTAAATGAATATATATAGATGGCAGAAAATTCAAGAAATGAGAAAGGTATTGCTGAAAAAAGAAAGTCAAAGATGAAAAAAGCGTACGAGATGAACAGGAGCTTTGATGTGTTTGACAAGAGCAGAGGTACACTGGTCTTCTCTGCACTTGTGTTGATGATGTGTCCGTACGTACTGCACCGTCTCAAGTCCCCCGTACATCTCCCTGCCGCCTCCAACGCCTTCCATGTCCTCTTTCCCTATAGAATCTTAATCTCTCTCTCTCTCTCTTTCTGTGTCTTTCGTCCTTCTCTCTCTACTCTCTCTTTCTCGGAGGGAATCTATGAAGTGGATGGATATATTATAGAAGAAAAGTCTCTAAAACAAACAAAAATAAAGAGAAGATGCTTCCGTATGCAAAATAGAAAATTAAAAAAGCATTTAATAAATATTTCCCCCCAATTATCAATGAACCCACCGACAAATAAATAACGTTTTTTATTATGTGCCTAAACTCTTTTCTTTAGCTTCTTCTTCTCGTTCACACATTTTAAACTTTTCAAACCATGCTAATACTTAGCTCTTTTTCTATAAAATAATATAGCTAAACAACAAAAGATTAATCAAACTGTTGTTTCTTTATGACGTTTTGAGACCTAATCCGAATAAAACAAACCAAATGCTTAGAAAATTATTTGTTATGATGAGGTAAGGTCGATTCAAACATTTGAGATATTTTGTCGATAAAATTATAAAATATAAGTAGACCATACTAGTGTTTTTAATACCTAGAGTTTACTTTTTTATAAATGAAATTGTTAGTCTTTTAGTACGTAATATATTTTGTGTGTACCAAACCAAACATATATAACATCAATTGCTTTGTAAGACGCACGCCAATTTAAATATACATTGTATATCGAAAATATACCAACATGTTTCAAGTCGAATATCGATGGATTTGTGAATTGTTTGGTATGCTTGTTAGAATAGAGAATATGCTGAGTTATATCCTAGCTAGTTGGTCTTCACGAATATACCAGGAAAAAGGATATGTTCGTTGGTTAAAACTTGAGGATTTTTCATGCATCGGGTCCCATATGTCTTGAACCATAAACATAGTTCTTCTTGTTATTGTTTACCTTAAATTTAGTCGTTAAACACATTTATTGTAGTTAGATAAGATAATGTCTATTTCGGTAAATACCAAATCTTACTTTTATTTATTTTTTGTTAAAAGTCATCAACGCTAATTACGCTTCCAAACCAGTAATTTATGCGTGACTATTACAATTAGTGAGTTCAACTTTTCTCGTCTCCTTTTTCAAACAAAAAAACGTAATCACGTCTTAGATAACCGTAGCCAAATGATTACCTTATCTTCTAACATGCTAATTATGGTTTAAGGTTTCAGATATAAGAATCTCCCTATCTTGTAACCATTTTAGCCAACACAAATAACTATAACTAGACGGTTTTTCCAATTTGAATATTATTTATGCTTACAAAACTCTCATTATCTCAACTTGTGAGTTATTATTTGTCTGCTTTAGTGCTCAGGTAGTACTTAAAAGATCAAAGAGCGGTAGTTGATGATAAATACAGTAACACCTTATCGGATAGGATATGATCAGCTTTGGGCGTTAGGCATGCAGAGTAACGCAAAAAGATGGCTTTAGCGTGAATGCTAACGGCCACATGATAAGACGACGAGTCTTTTTAGTAACAGCGACATTACAACTAAATATGGTCAAATTATAGGAAAGTTGATTACGTGTCGTCTTTTTATTGGGTTATTGTCTGACTATATTCATGTTCACTTATTGTGGCGTATCTCGTCTAATTGACACGTTGTAAATCTACTCTTTTTTCTTACCTGGATAACTTTTTGCCGGCCAATAGATTCTCGAATCTGAGCGAGCGAATTAAAATCTAATTTACTTTCTGCTTTTTGTTTTTTTTATCAGCAGCCACAGAAGTCAGAACCAATAGTCCCTAGTTTTCTCGTTCAGTCAAAACAATGGATTCAGTATTCACTAGTTTTTCGACTCTTTCGGAACTTCACCATCTCTATCTGACCAATTCACGCACCAGACGAACGTGAGAAAAATTGCTGTTACTTGTTAGACGAACCAATAGTCTCTAATTATGACGCATGATCCAACTTTAATATAATTAAACATTTTTCACGTATAATTTCATTTTATTCTTTCCAGAGGTTAAAAAAAAAAAAATCAATTACAAAGAAGCTATAGTATTAGAGACAGATGCTCCAGTTATAAACTTTGACATCAAACTCTGTATGTTCTTCCAATCTCTGCCTTAACTCCTTAGCCTTCTCTGTATCTTTAGCCAATATAAGTGAGAATCCTCCACCACCTGCACCCACAAGCTTGA
>KE154666.1:155212-166481 GCA_000411075.1 Sisymbrium irio | reverse complement strand
ATGTTCTTCCAATCTCTGCCTTAACTCCTTAGCCTTCTCTGTATCTTTAGCCAATATAAGTGAGAATCCTCCACCACCTGCACCCACAAGCTTGAAGCCTGAGCAATAAGGTTCCGAAAAGGCAAAAAGCTTGTCCACAAACTCATTGCTGCAATACGGGTCAAGCTCTTGATGCAATCTCCAAGCTTCTGACATTATTTCCCCAAGCTTATCAACATCACAGTTCATCAACGCTTCTCTCCCAAATTTGGCCAGCTCGGTCAAACGCTTAATGCTTGAAACCAAGAGATTATCTCTTTGCAGATACCTTGTTACTACCTTGTGTAGGACTTGGTGAGCAAGCCTGACCTGTTAACAAAACGCATCAATGAATTAGATTGTAGTTGCGCGGTTTTTTGTGTGGCTAGCAAAAATTCTTCTTCCTCTCAGTTATGTTAGTGTTGTTACTTACTTGACCCGTGAAAACAACAAGGAGGCGTTGCTGCAACTCGGAGACCAGCTGTGGCGAGGCGAGTAAAGGAACAACTTGAAGACGAAGAGGAATTCCTGGAAAACTTGAAGTGAATTTGATTCCTGGGTATAATCCACCGATCTGGTCTTGCCAGCCACCTCCAGTACCCATGAGTTGCTCCAAAACCAAGACAAGCCTCGCGACATTTTCATTGCTTTCGTCTCCATCAGATATCTGAAGAAGTCCTTTCACAACAGCCGCAGCAAGGATGCTAGAAGTTCCTAGACCGCTTCCACGAGGAACATTGGCCCATGTCTTTATTGCCAATCCTGTGGAGTGGGCAAAGTTTTCTTGGACAATGCCGGTCACCAATAGAGCAGATTTGACGAGCCTGAATGGATCATTAGCTTCAAAGGGTGTCTTGATGGTTATTGGATCTTCGATGCGCAGCTCGTTTCCAGCGTCGTCTTGGATTGAGATTCCACTCTTTTCATTTGTTGTCTCGATGATTGTGCCAATGGGAAGTGAACCTTCTAGAGTTATTGCCATGTTCAGGACGCAACCCGCACGCTCTAAACTCCATGGAGGTGTATCACTCCAGCCTCCTACAAAATCTACCCGAACTGGTAGTTCAACTTTTGTCCTTTTTGGTTGGAAAACTCCATCTAGGTGGGAAATATGATTCTTGTGATGGGGCTTCCCGCTTGATTCCAAGAGATGTTCTGAAGAACAAATAAAAGAGTTATGAAGATTTTTATCCGCAAAAGAAAAAGTATTAGCATATATACCGGTCTCTAGATTTACCTCTAAAACCATATCTCACAGCTGAAGCAGTTTCTTCTGCAACTGCTCCCCAGACTTTATGCTCCAAGTCTATAGCTCTTGCCTCATCCCCACATGCCCGTAGAAGATCAACTTCTACTTGATATGCCCGACTCTTTGGAAGAATTTTGGAGTTTTGTTCCTGAAATTTGGGACATTGATCCAGAAAATTCTTGCATATTACCAATCCTAGTGACTCTTTCTGTAAAATCTCATGGCACAGCTGAGACAAATTTCGGCCGAGCATACCATAGTTCATACATGCTTTAGCGATTCCAGCAGCGAGATCAGCTTGATGATTGCTCGAACCATTGCACATCTCGAGAAAGTTTATTGATCCGTGCAACTCCTCTAAGCTTACACGTTTTGAGCTTCTCCACAAGGTAATCTTGTCCTTGTTTCTAATATCATCGAGACCCATCAACCACGACGCTAACTTCAGCATTTCACTATACGTGAGAATCGGGAACATTTTCGCATTCCAAAGACATTTGTCCTGTGATGCATTTGAGTTCCAGAGGTCAATTTCGTCAATGCCAAGATCAAACAGAACTTTCTTTAAGGGTTTACCGCAGAAAGTTCCATCTTTTTGAATTGAGATCTTTGGATTATCATGGAGACCACAAAACACGATCACTCTCTCCTTGTGTCCCACCAACGGGACCTCCCAAAGACAATGCCTATCCGGAAGCATGAACCTGAAACTCTCTGGAGTTACGAGACCTTCACTTGGGATGTGAATACCAACAACTATGGACTGCGAACCAATTTGTACCGCACCCGAAACTGTCGAATCATATATAAGTGAATCTTCACCAATGGAGACACCAGGTGCAATTTCACTAGACAAAATAACAGAAGACGCTGCAATATCAGAAACCGTAGTTGCAGGGATGGAACATAAGTGTCTTCGACCTACAATTCCTGAAGCATCTCCGCTTAAGTGATCCAATACCTCACTCGATGTTCCAAAATGCAAGAACTGCAAATCATCTGGCACAAGATGATGAAAAGAATTAGAAGAGTAACCAAATGCAATTATTGAAACCTGTTCTAGTTATGCCAGTCTTGGGATCGGTATAAACATACAGGTGCAGTAGCTGTACATCTTTTGCCTCCCTAGACTGTTGACAAGATGTTCACCCAAAGGTCGGGTTCGCAGCCAATCATGCCTTGAGGGAACCCAGGCAGCCACCAAATCTTCATACAAACTCATCTGCACGTAATGTATAAAACCGTTACATTACAAAACGTCTGTAAGAGGCCAATGTCTGTTGAAGAACTGCAAGGTCTTTAGGAAGAAGCTGCACAAATGAGGGAAAAAACCTCTTTTTTACTGCCTAAAAGCTCTGAGATCATTGGTTGGCACGAGCATCCAAGAGCGACCAGATCTAACCATGCCCTGCCCCTGGCAGATATTATCCCAGTGTCAAGGAGCGTCCGTCCATCATGTAAGATTGCATTTTTCTTAACAAGATACTCTACTGTAGGCTTCTGCAGCAGATCATTTACTAAACTAATAGTATAACCTTGGGCAAGGGACTCAGATTTGGATGTGACAATAACACCATGGTTGGAAGCAATATCAAGAGTGATAGGTACAGTAACTATGGAGGCTGCATCTTCAGGGAGAGTCATTTTAAATGCATCAAAACATGGAAGGACATCACCAGTCATAATGAATAATCCACCTTCACAAGTAAAAAAAAAAAGTTAAGATCAGCATCCAGACACACTGGGTGAACAAATCAAACGACGAAACAAACTCTTCTCCGTTTCTCATAGGTTAAACAGCAAACTGCAGAACAGACAACAAAACATTTGATCGCAATAAAGTAGAGGAAACAAGTAGGGGAATTGACCTTCATTTCCGAAAGCCTGTCGTGCACAAGAAGCGATTGCAAGTATATGATCAAAAAGGAGAGGAACAGGACCATCAGGATCATCAGCTGCGAGATAAGGAAGTGGGAGGAATACTTTCCCCATGGGGTTTGCCCAGGGAACCCTTTTGGAGTCACCTCCAGCATGAAGCATCAATACACTCTTTTCAGACAGGAATCTAACCCAAGACTTTGGTACAAAAGACTCCGTACAACTACCATTTGCAACTTCCACCTGGTGATTATGAAACAGAACCATCATATCATAACCTCAAACGAAACAATGATGATTACAATGTTTAATCAAACAAACAGATCTCGTGAGCTTTGTCACTTGATCATCCAGATCACCAAACTCATAGGGTTCATTGCACAATGCTAAACTCATATTCATCGATAAACCAAGTTCCTTGACCAAATGATCATTCAGAATATCAACAACTCAAGCGAGCAGATCGTTTCTTAATTTACCTGGGAGGCAGGATCGAAACCTAAGGTCTGATAATGGCGAGCGAGAGCATAGATGGCGTTAAGAGTGGCAGCGCCAGAGCCGATCCGCTTGCCATCTGGATCAGGAACGGCCAAAGTGACGGTGGAGCTAGCAATCCGTCCCATGCGCTTGGCTCGACGGAGCTGCCACTCGTAGAGCTCGGCCTGTTCAGGACTAGCAGCTGTGAGAAGGATCGCATCCCAAGTGGGAACCCTAGTGGGATGGCGCACCGACAGCCTCAAATGGTACCACGACTTGCGGAGGATTGTGGCTAAGTCAGCTTTCTCCCTCTGCTTGTTCCTCGACATTTTGGTTTCCTTCTCTCCTGATGAAGCTGAGGAAACGAGAGAAATGAAATCTGGAGAGAGAGGTTTAGTGGATACAGAGGAAAGGAAGAAGACGAGGGAAGTTTTTTAACAGCTGGTCAAAGTCAAATCACAAGATCAGACAAAGGCACGTACGTCGTCGTTTAGGCCAAACTTATCTTTGTTGACTTGTTGTCCCCACAAAACCGGTAATCAGATAGAAAGGAAAAATCCTATAAATCGAAAATTGGATTATGAAGGCTCGACGAACGTTTCTTTGCAAATTAGTTTTAAAGTTATCCAAATCTAATTGAGAACAAACGGAAAAACGTAAGAAACTCCACAGCTACCGTAAGATGGGCCACACAAGGCCCAATCTATAAAGGACCATCATAATAGGAGGCCTATGAGTACATTGTACAACAGAGAAGAAACAAGTTTTTTTTTGCCTTGTTAAAGAAAAAACTTCACAATCCTTGAGCTTTACTCCGTTCTTCAGCCATTCTCTTCTTGATCTCATGTGCTGTATTGAAAATCCCCATAGTTGGTTTGTTACACACAAAGCATTTCTTGTTCTTCGTGTGATGCTGCATCATTACATAAAAAACAAAACTATCAGTTTCACAAACCAAGATACAGACTCATAACTGTGACTTAATTAATTCACCATCATACCTTCAAAGCACAATGCTCGCAGAAGTAATGCTTGCACTTGGTGACAACTGGGTCAACGAAAGAGTCTCTGCAAATGAAGCAAGCAAAGGGCAATGCATCATCGTCATCGTCGCTGTCGTTGTTGTTAGCATCATCATCATCTTCATCTTCAACTCCCATAGCTTTATTTCTCTTCCTAACCTTCTCTGCTTCTTCCCACTCTTTCTCTATCTGCCATCCCGGTTTGTAATCCCCACGGTCATGCAGGAACTTACATGAATCTCCGTATCCACAGTACCCGGTTTCTTTGTAATCCTTGCAAATATCTGGCTGGTAATCGAATCTAGCCGACACTCTGATATGGGCAGAAGCTCTCAACGGCCCGTGTGAGCCTCCAGCTTTCTCGCTCGAGATCGTCTGCTCTCTTCTAAACCCAGCTTTGTGATCTGTATATCCATGTATCCCGGTGTACAGCTTCTCATCCGAAGCCTTATTTTTATTCCCTTTCAAAGCTTCCTCTGCTTGCTTAAGAACTCTCTCACGGCGAGCTCGTGAATCCTGCTTGAAGTCGGTCTCAGTTTCTAGAGTTGCAGTCGCTCTACTGTCGTTCTGAACCTGGATCTCCTTGGAAGAATCGTAGTGGAAGACGGGTTTATCGGGATCCTCGTTCGTCGTGGCAGAGCTCTTGGATGGTCCAGAGGAGAAAAACAACTTGCCATCGGGTTTAGCAACTTTCTTTAGGTTGTTTAATATAGAGCTTTCGCTTTTGGAGTCTTCATCTTCCTCATCAGTGACAGCCGTTCTCTTCCTTATGTTTTTAGGTTTTGATGGCTTCTTGAAGAAAGTGCAAACTGAAAACAGCACAAAGTCGAAAAATTGGCTCAGAACAAGAAAAACCGTGAAACATGTTAAAAAGGTCTAAAATCTCAACTAGGCAACACAGAGAAGCGAGAGAGAGAGAAGAAACGATAAGTACCTTGTTGAGACTGAGATTCTTGTTTGAGAGCAGGTTGAGAATCTTCCTGCTGAGATGTTTTGGGGTCAACAGAATCTGACATTGCTAGATAAAGAGACTTGAAATTCAACCCCCTTAGTGTTGTTACCTGCGTAACGTCAAGTTTTACGATTAAAGTTAGTTGTTACTAATTCAAACAATTGATCTTTTATTCTTATTCTCTAGATTCGATCATAATCACGAAATGAAACACAAGTAATCCATGGAGAAATTCGATTCCGAAATCAGATACCCAAATAATCAGTTTGAAGAAACCCTAAGCTTATTTAACTAGACATCAATTCCATTCACAGGCATATACGGCAATCAGATAATCTAGATTCAAAAGAACCCTACACAAATTTGGAACCGACAAAAACCTTAATTGAATATTGGATTATGAAAGCTCGACGAACACAATAACGAAAACCAGGAGAGAAAAGATATATAGAATCAAAGAAGGATAATAATAATACCTTATGTGACCTAGGAATTCCTCGCCGGTGAACTACGTTCGCGGTTTTTCGATCGGAGACAGAAACCCCGATGTTATGAGAAAGAGAGATTGAGAGAGAGCTAATAAATATTGATCTAAATGGGCGGCCCAAATATATTATTAGGCCCAAATATATTACTGGGCCCAAATATATTATTGGGCCCAAATATATTATTGGGCCAAATGATTCAAATTGGCAACTTGTCTTTTTTCTTTACCGTTTGACCAAGTATTCATTCGAATAATTTTGGATTGTTGAATTGAACAAAAGACTTTCAGTTTTCTTTTTAATTGTTTCCACTTCCCTCTCTATTGTCGGACGCTTGCTCAAACTTTCCAGGAAAATACAAGGATACAAGTAAACGCCATGGGTCTATCTTTCTAGCAGCGACCTTGAAGAAGAAGAAGAAATACACCGGTGAAAAGCTTCGTCATACTTGCGATTTCAAAGATACTCGTTAAGTTACTTCGTTCGAGGTAAGTTCCGGAGATACGTGACAAATGAAAAGTTTAATTTCGATTTATGTTTTCTGTTATTGGCTCCGTTTCTCAGAATACGAACGTTTAGATAAATCAATGTAAATCTACGTACGTGTTTCTCTTCATAATCTCCAAATTTGACTATCTTAGGGTCAACTTACTAGATAGATATCTTAGTTTGGATGAACAGTGATTACAAGTTGGTATGGTTTCGAATGATTGAGAAGAAATAGGTAGGAATTAAAAGAATTTGGTAACTAGGTTAGGTGGAACTTGACTGATTCTAGAGGTTCACTTTGAAGAAATATATTTTAAAATATACACATTAGGTGTATAGTTGCTATTTAGAAATTGATTTTGGAGATTACTGTTGTACGTAATTATGGAGAAGAATTCGTTTGACTAAGTTTTGTTCTTATTTTATAATTGAGGATTCGTCACACTGTACGCTTATCCAAGGTTTGGCTGATGGCATTCATCCATGATAACCGTGTGAGGTTAGTTGATTGATTCAGTTCTGTCTCTACGTATAAATGACAATGTTTAATTTAGTCGTATTTTCTTAAGGTTCAACGCGACAGATAGACCATTAGCCTCTGAGCATGGTGGTGGAAGAAAAGCTAGACCTTCTTTAGATAAAGTGTTAAAAAATGTAAAGTGGAGATTTGAGAAAAGTTCAGAGAAAATCAAAACCTTCGAGAAGCCGTTAGGTTTCCGTTCACATAATAAGGATACTGACCAGAAAGTTCAGAAGGAACAATCTAGTGTTACTCAGAAGAGCATCATAAACCCACATGGTTTGTTTCTGCAGAACTGGAACAAAATATTCCTCTTTGCTTGTGTGGTTGCTTTGGCCATTGATCCTCTGTTTTTCTACATTCCCATTGTCGATGGCGTGAGGCACTGTTTCACAATGGACTCAAACTTGGAGATAGCCGCGAGTTTATTCCGTACGCTCATTGATGCCTTCTACATAGTTCACATTGTGTTTCAGTTCAGGACAGCTTACATTTCTCCTTCCTCCCGGGTTTTTGGAAGAGGTGAATTGGTAGATGATGCTAAAGCAATAGCCCTGAAGTACCTCACGTCTTACTTCATCATTGACTTACTTTCGATCCTTCCTCTCCCACAGGTAAATGACTAGCTATTCAAAATGTCAACGGTGTAGCGGTTTTTAATGTGGTTTCGTTTATGGTGCAGATTGTAGTCTTGGCTGTAATTCCAAACGTTACCAAGCCAGTCTCTTTGCTCACAAAGGACTACCTTAAATCTGTCATAATTGTACAATATGTTCCTCGGATTCTTCGTATCTATCCGCTTTATACAGAAGTGACAAGAACATCAGGCATTGTTACTGAAACAGCATGGGCTGGAGCTGCTTGGAACCTCTCTCTATATATGTTAGCCAGTCATGTGAGTTCTGGATCGTTCAAATGACTGACTGAAACATTATAAATGTAAATAGGTTGATCAAGTTTTATGTGTTTAACTTACTTATTCAGGTGTTTGGAGCTTTATGGTACTTAATCTCAGTAGAGCGAGAAGACAAATGCTGGCAAGATGCGTGCGAGAAGAGAAAAGGCCAGTGTAATATTAGTTATCTGTACTGTGCCGACAATCAAGATGTTAAAAACGATTTCCTGACCACTTCTTGCCCATTCCTCGACCCTGATGAGATTATGAACTCAACGGTCTTCAACTTTGGCATCTTCACTGATGCTCTAAAGAGTGGGGTCGTTGAATCACATGATTTCTGGAAGAAATTCTTCTACTGCTTCTGGTGGGGCCTGAGAAATCTAAGGTTTGAAATGCACATAAAACTATTCTTAAATGCATCTCTGTTTCACACAAACTAACTAGCCAGATTGTTATCCTCTTTGTAGCTATAAAAAATCTGAGTTATGACCAATTTCTAGTTGCATCTCTAGCAGATGTATCTGGAAACTCTGTCACATCATGCTCACTAGTTGCTTTATCTGTTGCAGTGCCTTGGGACAAAATCTCCAAACGAGCAAATACGTCGGTGAAATCATCTTTGCCATATCAATTTGCATATCTGGACTAGTCTTATTTGCACTACTTATCGGCAATATGCAGGTAATGGTCTCAAAGAATCTCTTCATTTATTTAAGTAGTTCAGGAACCTCAGGTAGATTTATGTGTGCTGTTGCAGAAATACTTGGAATCTACAACGGTTAGAGAGGAGGAAATGAGGGTGAGAAAGAGAGATGCAGAGCAGTGGATGTCTCATAGGATGTTACCCGAAGATCTTAGGAAACGTATCAGAAAATACGAACAATATAGATGGCAAGAGACAAGAGGAGTTGAAGAAGAAACCCTTCTTCGTAATCTCCCTAAAGACCTCAGAAGAGACATTAAACGCCACCTTTGCCTTGATCTCCTCAGGAAAGTAAGTAGTCTTATTTGAAACCAACCGAACCAAGAATACTTTTTCAACACTCAGAATCGAAATATGTTTGTTTTTGGTAGGTGCCTATGTTTGAAATAATGGATGAGCAATTACTTGACGCTGTTTGCGATAGGCTAAAACCGGTTCTCTACACAGAGAACAGCTACGTGATCCGTGAAGGAGATCCTGTTGGAGAAATGTTGTTTGTGATGAGAGGAAGGCTTATGAGTGCCACCACTAATGGAGGAAGAACTGGGTTCTTGAGTGTCGTGTACCTTAAGGCAAGCGAATTCTGTGGAGAAGATCTTCTCACGTGGGCATTAGATCCTCAATCTTCGTCTAACTTTCCTATCTCAACGAGAACAGTTCAAGCTATTACTGAAGTCGAAGCCTTTGCTCTTGCAGCAGATGATCTCAAGTCTGTCGCTTCACAATTCAGACGCCTTCATAGCAAGCAGCTCCAACATACTTTCAGGTTCCGTATCTCTCTCTTTCTTCAGCTTCTCTGGTTATGTTTGCTTCGGTCTTGTCAGTTCGTAAAAGTTTAACTGGATCTTGGTGTAAACTCAGGTATTATTCGGTGCAATGGAGAACATGGGGCACGTCTTTTATACAAGCGGCGTGGCGAAGACACTGTCGAAGGAAATTAGCCAAATCACTACAGGATGAAGAAGACCGTCTCCGAGACGCACTTGCTAGCCAAGATAGAGAACGCGAACGCAAACTCGATGCTGCAGCCGCATCGTCGACGTTGAGCCTTGGAGCCACGCTTGACGCATCACGTTTTGCCTCAAACGTCCTACACAACCTGAGGCACAATATCTCCAACCTACCTCCTCGGCACACTCTTCCATTGCTACTTCAGAAACCAACGGAGCCTAACTTTGCCGTAGATCATACAAGTGACCCTTAGATGGCTTACGCATGTCACAGGTAACATATGGTGTGTTTGGCATCATGATTATCTTAACGAAAAGCAATAAAATGTTGTTTTTGTAACAAGGTGCGCTTGGTAAAAGAATATTGTCGATCTAAGAAAATACTAAAAAATCTGTTTATCAAGAGAAACCGAAATTATGGGCCGCAAGCTTAAAAATAAGCCCACCAGTTATAAAGACTACAAGACTTCTTTCTCTCTGATTTCACTCCAAATATTGCATATATCGAAAATCGTTTATTAATGGCGGATCAATTACAGTTGTTCGTAGTGAGTTTAACACACTGATAGAAATTCCCAAGGAGCCAGAATGCGTGATTTGGCCAATATTGTGAGCCGCTTGACTTTGAAAACTGTAGTTCAGTATCAGACATGGAGGTATGAGTGTTATCTGCACGGAGTCAATTTAAATACATTTGTATATAGTGCCGCTCGTTTAACACTAACAAAACAAGGTTGTGTCTTTTAGTTTTATCTTAGGTTCTTGGGGCGGAGAGGTCATATAAAAGAGCTTCAAACAAATGGAATGAAATGTAGAGAAACGTCGTTTTTGTCCTGTTTCGAATTGAGTAATACTAAAACGGGTAAAAAGAATAAATCTAATGAAATATTCTCCGCTGACAAAAGTAGATTACATAAAAGAAGCAGAAAAAGGAGTGAAGAGACAAATTTACACAAAAAAAAACTGTTAGTTGAAACTTTCTTTTTTGAACTTTTATTAGTTGAAACTTTCTTTTTTTGAACTTTTATTAGTTGAAACTTTCTTGTAACAGTTTGTCAAAGCTTGGCCCTAAAAAAGAACAGTTTGTCAAAGCCGCTTATAGATATACTTTTCACTTTTGCTTGAATCTCTGCACCATGCACCATTAATCCCAATTTACCATTTTATTCCTTGAAATGTTCTATCTTATGCATGCAGCAGCCAGCAGGCGACGTGATAAGCTTACGTTACCTCTCAGAAGAACAAAGAAATTTTTTGGCCGTAATTCTTTATAATCATGACTATTACCTTAGATGAGCAAAAGTAATATATTTATAATTGTAAATTAACAAAAATATAATCTCTTCAAATAATACAGTAATAAATAAAAGGGATCGTAAATGTTCATCATTTTGTATATATGTAAATTATATTTTTGGAGGTACATTTTTACTAGGAGAGATGTTGATTGGTTGATGGCCCACCTCTCTGTTGTTTTCCTTTGTCTTGCTTGATATAAAAAGGATATGAATTATTTTGCTCATTTTCATGGTCAGACGAATTGTTTTCATGCGATAATATCTAATAAATATTACTTTTAAAGCGAATGATAATTAGAGATTAGGCAACATCGATATATATATTTACAA